>KE156967.1:0-46801 GCA_000411055.1 Leavenworthia alabamica
ATGCCACGTGGCACCGGAGGATCGTATGGGACTTCTCTTCCTTGGAACAATGGTCATGATTATCACTAAGGAGATAACATGTAAGAGTATATATAAACTATATGAACTCCATCTCTCATCTTTCTCTTTTTATATTTATGTGTGTTACGAATATTATAGTATTTATTTACTGCATGGTAACAATACTATATGTGTAATTTTTTTCTAGCGAATATATGTATAAAAGAATTTAAGTTTATCTTAATATAGTAAATATACCATCTCAATAAAATTCATAAAAGAATAATAATAAAAAAGGTTTCCTAATATCAATGGTGAATTATATTGTTTCTGTTAATAACTATGATATAGATGACATATTATATGGTTATGATTGTTATTGACCTGGTGAGTTTAATACCTAAAGTAGGATCATAGTTATGCCTGGATATTTGAGATAATTTTAAGGTGCTAATAATTGAAGGGTGCTATTTTATTATTAGTTAATCTAACTATATATATATATTTTTGTTTAATTTGTAACATATATTCATCGTATGGTATGGTTGCTTACCTAATATATTTGTATTTATATAAATGTATTTATATTATATTGTTCTTTGAATTTATCCTATTATTAGTTTTATATGTTTTTGAGTTAAAAATAATTTATAGACCAACGGCTAAGCATGTGGATTATGAAGTTTCCTTTTCTTCTCTTTTAAAATATTATTTTAGTTATTAAAATATTTAATTATATTATGGTGTGTGCAGCCTTCCCAACGTATAAAATATTGACGTTAATGAAAAATTACTATTAAATTTGTTTTTTTTTGGGGTTATCCGATTATGGAATTATCATGTGAAATTTATGATATACCAAAAATAGTCTAAGTCACGAGTAGTTAAATCGAAGTAATAATACAAAGAAAATGATGATTTTTGGGATTAAAATGCCGTATAAATACAAAAATAATATATGTCTTATAGTAAGTTTTGGACTGATTATTATATATTATTCGTTATTTTTTGTATGAAAATGACGATTTTATGTAACTAAAATATAGAATTGCTTACGTCATATATATTTTCAATTTCGTTAAGAAACAATGGCTAACTATTTGGTCGATATATATATAAGCCAAGCATATATAATTAATGTAGAAAACTTGGTGCATCAAATTTATATATTCATTAAATTTTCATTTATTTAACATTAATTTAAGCCATAGAGTAACATTTATTTAACATCATACTTTAAATAAATTTGGTATAACTTAAAACTTCTTAATTGTTTTTTGCTATTTCTAGAATTTTAAACTTTATAACTTGTATATAATTTTTAACCTTTAAACAATAAATAAATAAATATTGATGAGTGTATCAACATGTATTTTATGATTATATAAATAAAATGTTGGAAAATAATATAAAGTCATCAAGAATCCATCAAATCCATCAAATCATTCATTGTCTTTAAAGACGTAAAAAGGAAGCAAGACTACAAAACCCCACAAAACTATTTATTTTTACATTTATGTGTTCTTACAAATTATAAATCTATAAAAATTAAAAAAAACAAATAATAAAAATTAAAAGCAAATTTAATTGTTGTTTCAACTTTATTTTTATTTCTCATTTATTTGTTTTTTTTAATAATGGTCTTAAATTTTATATTTTTATATCATGATTGAATAAAATCAAATAATAACATTTCTTTGTAAGAATTGTATTTTCTTCATAACTAACATCATAAGATAAACGAGCCTACACACAAGAATATTATTAAAATTCTTGTAGGAGCTGGTGGGTTAGATAATATATGATCACTAGTCTTCTAATCATTAACTCACAACAATATTATAAAAATTCAATAATAATGATTGAATAAATTATTAATATGAGTATAACCGCCGACCATTGTCTTAATAGATTTTAATAACGGTGGATTTAGATTTGATATTGGATTATATATTTTTTAATTCCATCTTATAATATTTCACACAATAAAAATTAAGTTATTAATGCAAAACTGATTTTAAAAAAATGTTCACAGTAATATATAAAAATAGTTTCTACTTTGCAATATGGTATTTATTTTCTATGTCACACTGATTTTTGTCAATAAAAGAAGAAAAAAAAAACCAAACTATTTGAATAAGTCTTGAATTCTAAATTATTTTTTGGTTGAGAATTTGATACAACAACTTAAATAAATAATTATATTTAAGTTTGTTTCTTTCAAACATCTACAAATTTATCAAGAAAAAACATTTACAACAACTTGAAGCCTGTCCATAGTATTATTTTTATTTTTTATAACTCAGGTAATCTGGTTGAATTAGGGACCGTCAATTCTGATACAGTTTAGGGTGGCAAACCCATACTGCAGACCAGCGCATAATCTCCCAACACCGACTAATCCTGGGGCCGGAGAGATCATGTGAAAACCCCGATGGTCAAGCGATTTAAATATGGCAAATTCCGTAACCTGGTGGAGTCGATCCCTGACATTGACCAACATGACAACTCTCACCTAGCGGCTGGAGAACCACCCCACTGCCATCGCTTGGTTTGTCTATAGTATTTTAATCCATGTTGTTAGTTCAACTATCATACCACTATAAATATAAATTGGTTGATAAATTAAACAAAAATCACTATCATAAACTGATAAAAACTAACACATGCTGCATGAAAATGTAAATTTACCTATTATTTAAATATTAGTAACTAATATAAAAAAAACATTACTCCACTTAGTCCACTAATATACTGTAGTTGTTATTATTTATATACATGCCTTTGAAATGAAATATCATGACAACAATTATTGGGAAATCTTTTGTGTCATAAAGATAATTATACAAAAATGGAAAATATAACAATCATTACTATTAAAGCCACATGCATTGAACAAAACCATAATATAATTGATTGATAGATACATTTGAGAATCTTATGATAGTTTTACATTTCTCTGGCCTCCATGTTACAACTTACTCTTTTGGTTATTTATCTCCTTTTTGGATGCTTTAGGAACATTACAACTTAATCAATAATATAATTGATTGATAGATACATTTGAAAATTAATTAGGAGTTTGGTGTCTCAAGCAGAAAGAACTAAGAAGAGATGGTAATGATTAACTAATCTTTGACTATAATAAAGGAAAAAGCAAAAACAACCTTTAAATTAGGCACATCTGACCAAATCTATATGTTTTTATAAGCAAATATTAGGCAGATATTGATAAAACCTTTAAATATTTTTAAAATGTTCTGGAAATAATAAATATCACTAAATTTATTTAATTTATATTTCACAAATACATTTTAAATTGATTTAGTACAAAATTACTATTTAATAATTCAATTAAATTAGAAATTAAATTTTATTTTAAAAAATTATATAAATCCTAAACAATAAATACTAAACTCAAACACTATATACTAAATTCTAACTTTAAATACTAAATAATTCAATTAAATTAGAAATTAAATTTTATTTTGAAAAATTATATAAATAGTAAACAATAAATACTAAACTCAAACACTATATACTAAACTCTAACCTTAAATACTAAATTATAATTTTTAAATCAAATACTAAACCCTAACCATAAATACTAAACTCTAACTTCTAAATAATAAATACTAAATCAAAACATTAATATTAAACTTTAATATTAAATAACATATATACATTTTATAAAAAATATAAATTTTAATAAAAATAAATTCTAACTAAAAATAATATTTATGTCCAATTAATAAATTAATATATTTTGTCAAATAAACTTATGAAAATGGTTATAAAACATTTAATAACCATGTCAAAAACATTTCTAAACATGTCTACATAGATGTGTCTATTTAAACTATGGATTATATAATGAAACATTGATAGTAAAATAACTCATTGTAACCTCAAAAAGGTAGCATTATACATAAAGACAACAACATAAACATTAAAAAGCCTTTCTAAAAGTAAACCAAACTCAACAAAAAAACATTAAGAGGAGAAAAAATTATAGATCATAGAGAAGCTCTGAAAATTCAGAATTTGAATGTTCCATGTTGAAGAGCTTCAAATCAAGTTAGCCCTCTTCAAGAATCTGATAGTTCTGCAGTAATAAGGCCATATAGACTCAACAAAATCCAAGTATTTCTCAATGATCCATTCTTTGAACTGTTTCATCTTCATGCGAGTAAGCTCTTTGTAGTCTGTGTTCTTAATGGCCAACACTGGTTGAAACACTAGAGCTTTCATGTCATCTCTGAGCTTTCCATTGGTAATGTAATGATATGCTACAAGGTAATAAGAAGGTAGGTTTCTTATTATTTTGATGGTTCGGTTGAAGCAAAAGGCGTAAAGGGTACATAGCCCTTGGAACACTTTGATATAAAGGGCAACGATCAAGGGACCAGCTAACCACATAGGGGATAACTCCTTTGTAACTTCAGCTCCATAGATTGTGTTAACAGCTACGAATGCTGGGACACTGTACATTTAAGAATAACTAACCCTAGATCACTTCATCAAACAAAAGAAAGTAACTTTGGATGTTGAAACTTACAATAACAGTAATGGAATCTTGATAGCTGCATCTAGACTCCAAAACAAGGACCAAACTGTATTCTTTGTACTCATGAGATTTTTTGTTTTTCGGAGTTCTATTTCAGTTTCTGGCTTAGTCGTTTGTGGAACCTGTTCTCCTCCTAAAGCCTCGTCAGTCACTTGAATAGGTGATTGTGTTCGCAATAATGTTAACCATTTCTTGAATAGTTTCTGAATAGCAGGCTGCCCTGTGATTGTATCCTCTGTTTCTGAGGTATATGAAAGCGATGTGTTTTGTGCCTTTGGAGAGCCGCTGACAATACTTTCATCATCATCTGAACGATACGATAGTTTCTTCCCACTCTCACTTCCTCTTGATTCATTATTTTGGATGCTTCCTTTGAAAGATGTAACTTTGAAGGGCTTTGCTTTCAATCCACCATTGCAAGGGGACCCTAAACTGCAAAAGAGTTTTCACAGACTCTCATGATTCGGAGGATAAAATGCAAAGGGAAATGGATCTGAACTATTGCAACTAAGTACCTATATAGTTTCCTAAGTGATCCTAAACGTCTTAGTATCTAACAAGGAATGTCAGTTAACAATGATTTATATAGAAGCACATTTCAATCCAAAATATAACTAAGTATCTACCTTCATAGAGTACATAGAGAGCCACGAGTTTCAAAACTAAGCAGTACCGTGTTCTGTTAATGTACTATGAGGGAAATAAGCAGGCACTAGTGGAATAGGATACTCACCTAAAACAACAACTTTGCTTCAATTTTAACTGCTTGTCTCTCCTCTCAATACAGTGCACTCTTGTAACTGGTCTCTTCAAAATCAATCCTTTGGTCCATGTTGGTGAACTCCAAGGAAACAAGACATGTGAACCCTACATGAGATAACATAACGAAAATAAACATATATACTTCAAGAGTGGCAATTCAAAGAAGGTATCAGTTCATATGCAGACATGACCATTACAGATATGCAAAATCAAACTGAATTTAGAACTTTGAAGATACCTGCAATTTATAGGTTACCAACACCATGGTCTCTAGCTGAGCAGTGAATCATTTACTCAAAGGTTACAAACTGTGAAGAATCACAATCTGTCCATCATTTACACACAAACAACTTTAGTTATCCACTGTATATATATACATCTGACCTGTGATAAATCTCTCTTTGTCTCTCTCGCATAACTCAGTAATCTATCTAAGTAACATCGAAAATGAGGACCATAGAAGACTAAAAGAATGCAAATTGATTCCAAAAGAGAATTGAGCTAGAACAAATATCTCACTTGACAGGAAAACGAAGCTGAGCAAAAATCACAACTATGAAAACCTCCTTAGCTAGCTCAAAATTCATAAATATTCAAAATTTTCTACCCTCTAAGCTATATTATCCATGAACTAAACTATACATCTAAAGCGCAACCACAACAAACCCAGAAAAAAGGAAGCATAAGAATCGACCTGAATCATGAGGTCGTTGTCTTTGGGTTTATTCGTCCGTGAAATTACGAAATAAAGGAAGATAATTTGATGAAGAAAAGACAAGAAGAATCGTATGTGAAATCTTCAAGTCCTAGTTGAATCAAAAAATAAAAAAGATTGGAATTTTAGAGGGAAGGATAAAAGGGAAGCGAATAGATAGACCCGATAATAGAGATATAGGAGGAGAGGAGATTCCAGGCTAGCGGTTCATATCTAAACGTCGTCGTTTTCCAATACAATTTTTTATTATTATTTTTTAAATCACCGATTAATCACTAAAACTTAAAAGCGTAATACGGAAATATACATGAGTTAACACGTGTCATTCTATCCCACGTCCACGTGTCAAGTACATGGAGTTTTTTTTTTTTTGGTTCATGTATATGTTCGTTAACTTAGCAAACCTTTCGCAAGTGTGTTTAGAATTCTGTACAGGATTGAGAGATTTGACATGGCTGATCTTTGTTCCAAATCTTACAGTTCTAAGAGTACTTTCAGCGAGTGAACTAGAAGAAGTAATAAACAAAGAGAAAGCTGAGGAACAAAATCTCATTCCATTTCAAGAACTAAAAGAGTTGAGGTTAGAAGATGTTAAGATGCTAAAGAGCATTCACCAGAGTCCTCTGCCATTTCCTTGTTTGCAGAAACTATTGGTCAATGGATGCTCAAAGCTGAGAAAACTTCCACTCAATTCCACGAGTGTCCTAAGAGGTGATCTTGTTATAGAGGCACATGAAAAATGGATAGAACTTCTTGAATGGGAAGATGAAGCCACCAAAGCCCGTTTCTCACGTTCATTCAAGGTACTCCTTTCTCTGGCCTCCATGTTACAACTTACTCTTTTGGTTATTTATCTTCTTTTTGGATGCTTTAGGTTCATTCAGACAGGGACGTCGATGGCTATGAGATTTAATTGAGTTCCTGTTGCTGTTGCTGAAGCTGCGTTTTAAAACTTGTAATTTGAACTTACAATATTAAGATGATTGATAATCTGTGAGAAGGATATAAGTATTGTTTTTAACTCAAGATATGTTATTAAGAAAGCCACCAAAGTTGAAGATGACATTTGAAAAGAGAAAATAACATTATTGAAACTGTTATTATGTATTTGACTTTTTTTGTACGACTTTTTATGTATTAACACATCACACTCTACATCATCACCATAGTGTTTTATGACTTAGAGAGCCATTGATGCATAGAAAACAAAGCTAAGTTCTTGAGTGCCAAAAGACATCACTATACCCACATTATCATCTTCTAAGCTAGAAAGAACCACAGAATCTAAGGCTGGTGCAAAATGCATAGAAGAAAACAGATAACATGCACACCTCTCTTTTTAAAACCTGCAAAACATGCTAGACGAACGAGCCAGCCGAATTGTTAGACTACCACCTTGAATACTAGTCTCAGCCTTGTTCGTATTTCGCTCATATGGTTTTCTGCACCCTGGACAACGTCCATCTCCATCACAAATCGTCTTGTGGCAGAAAAGACAGAGCCGAAATCCACAAGGACATGGAATGAAATTCGAATCAGTTAAGTCCAAGTCTTCGTAACAGATAGGACACGAAGATGGAATTGCTACAGAGCTAAAACGCTTGTCCAGTTCCGGAAAACTAAGCTGTTTCCCCAAGTTAGGTAGCCCTTGAGGACGAAGGTCATCGTCTGGTCTCCAAGCTCGATTACTCTTCTGCTTCCTTGATGATACTCTAAAGCAATCCTGCTTTGCATCATTAACATCAACAACATCTGATGAATCACTAATCGAATCACCTACATTAGAAGCTGATTGATCAACACTCTCTTGCTCTTTAGGAGACTCATGGAGATGATTCTCTTTCTCAATCTCTTCCTCAGCTGCTAATGCATCAGCAATAGCTTCCCAATCATCAACACACTCATCATCATCATCTAAATTTTCCTCTTCAGTTATGTAACCAGAGCAAAAGCCACTGCTGCTACTGCTACTTCTCCCACTGAAATTAGTGCTTGAATTTGTACCTCCTATGGAGCTATTAGAAGGTGACTCCATAAAACTCTCATGATTAAGATTATTCACACCATTATTATCATCTTCTCTACTCACTTCATCTAGATTCTCAACTGGGATATCTCTCTGATGAGGCTTTTCACTGAGATTAACAATCTTCTCCTCCTTACATTCCTTATTACTCACAGCAACTAATAGTAAAAATCAAAACCCAGAATCAATAATAGAGACAAAAATCTAAACAAATGAATAATCCAAAACACACATAATTGAAACATATAGAGACAAATATAAAGTAAATATGAAATTTTTCAAAAATGATACCTTGAGAAAGCCATTGCTCACGACGAAGTCCGAGCTTGTACTGCTTCATCTTAGCAGACTTATTGTTCTGTAAACACAATGCAATTAAAATAAAATAAAATTATGAATCCAATTTCAGAGAATTTTGAAGATAACGTTACCCTCTTCTTCTTCTTAACGACATCTCTCGTTGTTGGAGCTACGGTAGCAGAAGCGTTGGTGATTGAATCTGAAATCATGACTGGATGATGATACTGACAAGACAAATTACACAGTGGGCATAAAAATTAAAGAATTGAAGATTCTCAAAAACCCTAATCAGATTTGTCGCTTGAGGCTCGAGAGACAGAGAGAGAAGAAAGATGAAATTTTTATTTATTTGGTTTTGGTAAGTTAAAGAGATAACGGAAACTCCTCTTCTCCTCTCAGAAATTTCGCCTTTACACAATTACTAAATTATCCCTGACTTTGACTTTAGCACGACACTCGTACGTGGGGGCTCTTCTTTAAGTCGGTGAGTGCGCACGTGTGAGTTAAACGACATCGTGTATTAGAGGCTTAAATATGGGAAGAAATATAAGCTATATACATAACATTAATAAACTAGATTAATATATATATGTCTGCCAACTGTTCTTATTACTTCCACCGTTCATATAGTTTTGTTGGATTCTCCACTCCGTTAGCTTTGCCGCTGTTGTAAATGTTGTAAATCAAGATTAGTAATGGTATATAACATTTATGATATTTAGAGTTTTACTTTATGGTTTAAACTTTATATTATACACTCGGTTCTAACAGTTTGATGTAAGGTACCTTGACATTCTAAGCATTCTGTGAAAATGCTTTTGTAAGCAACTATGTGACAAATGCCAATACAGCCATGACTTGTTACATGTTCCCTCTTGAGTGTTAAAAGTTTCCATATACAGAACTTGCTCAAGTTCCACAGATTTATCATAACCATTTCCATGTTTACAAAATTAAAGCCTTAAAGTTGATGGAGACATCATGTTGTGTTTCAGTTCCAATGGTCTTTTCTTTCTTCTAGCTAGAGTCTTTGGCTAGGAGTAACCTATAGATGCAACTTGTTCTTCTTTAAGATTCTCAATCCTCTATAAACCATGTTACAGAACTGAACAATGTTTTGTTATTATAATTGGTGTAATCTCTTTTTTTAAGTTGGAACTGCTGTCACAAAGTGTTGAGATGATCTGCAACTGAAGACAACAATGAAACTGAAATTGCCTGTGACTACTATATATAATCTTACGTAAAAAGTTTAATGTCTGTCTGAAGAGAGACAAAGTTTGGTCAGTTGTACTTGAAAGACAGTGATTTGACACTGGACAATGTAACGACAAGATATCACATTTAACAATAAATGGGATAATCATTTAATTTGCTAATAGTAGGATAGATCCATTCGAACCAAATTCGACCACATTAAACCGTCTCAATTAAGAATTTTTTTTGCTCCTTAACCGAAAGAAAAAACAAAGCCGAAATTGTAATTTCCTATCTTATCTCAGCTGAGCTTTTAGTAACATAAGTATATATATATTATATATTATATGGAAAAAATCATACAAAAATTAGAATAATGGTTTTGATGGTACTTGAATATAAAATACAAGGTATTAACAGGGGAAGGCTAAAAACTAAACCAAACCAAACCAAACCAACCCATAATCTCTGATCGCTCCTTCTCTTTATGTTCGTCACCTGTTGATTAAAATATAAATTAAAATGCTACCCGAAACTCTTGCCCGATCTGCCCGGCTCATTCCAAAAAAAGTTTACCCTTTTACCCTCGTCTCTCTATATTTTTTTTGTTGTTGCTATTTCGCGATTTATGCAAATTCCTGGATCGAAAAATAAGGCAGCTTTACAGATTTGGTCTCATCGCTCTATACGGATTTATCGTTCGTTCTTGTTCGTGGATCTTCGCGGTTTGGTTGGATCGGGTTATTCAAAAAGCAATACAAAATCACAAACCCTAGGAGTCTTAAAGGGGAAAGACAGATTCATCTGGTATTGCGTAGCGGAATTAGGGTTTCGCTTTGGGAATTTTGAAAGAGGAGTGTTTGAAATTTAATGTTGTTCGAAGGAGAAGATGAGAGAAGGCTATGCATGGGAAGGTTTGTGAGGAGAGGAAGAAGAAAGGTCATCGTCGTCGGCTTATGTTTAGAGCTCCTTCGCGTGTAATTACGAGCGTCGACGCTTCTTATTCTTCGTCTCTTTCTGTTTCTTCATCTACTTCGTTTTCTAAGGTGATTTCATATCCAAATTATCTACCTTTCGTTACTGGGTGTTTCTAATTCAATTCCAAATTATCTACCTTTTGTTGGTGGGTGTTTCTGATTCTATCGATTAAATTGAAGAATTTTTAGGAAAAGTGTTTTTTTCCTCTCTATCTGTTGATTCTATTGAACTTTGATTTGGTGTATTTGATTTCCTTATTTTTTGCTGATTTGTTTTGAATTGTTGTCTGTAGGATGGACGCATAATTAGTGTTGGAGACTGTGCTCTGTTTAAACCACCACAAGATTGTCCACCCTTCATTGGTTTGATTCGTTTACTCATTCCTGAGAAAGAAGATATTAAGTTAAAGCTCCGTGTGAATTGGCTGTATCGACCTGTGGAATTGAAACTTGGTAAAGGCATCCTTTTGGAAGCTGAGCCGAACGAAATCTTTTATTCCTTTCACGAGGATGTGATTCCGGCTGTTTCCTTACTTCATCCGTGTAAAGTTACCTTTCTTCCCAAAGGTTGTGAATTGCCATCTGGAATCTCTTCGTTTGTGTGTTGGAGAGTTTATGATGTTATGAATGAAAGCATTTGGTGGCTAACTGATCAAGATTATATTGATGTGAGATTATAGTCATTACTACTTCTTATAAAACCTGTTTCTCTTTGGTGTTTTAATACCCTTTTATCATATGCAGAAACGTCAACAAGAAGTAGATAAGTTATTGTGTAAGACTCGTTCTAAGATGCATACAACATTACAGCAGGGTGGTCGTTCTCCAAGGTCAATGGATAGTCCAACAACATCTCAAGTGAAAGCTGGAACAGATGGCATGCAGAACAATAATTCCTTTTCTTCACAGGGTAAGGGAAGGAAGAGAGAGCGTGCTGATCAGGGTTCTGAATCTGTGAAACGCGAACGTTCTAGTCGGATTGGTGATAGTGGTTCTACTTTCCTAAGAACAGAAAGCACTTTGAAATCTGAGATTGCAAAAATTACCGAAAAAGGCGGCCTAGTTGATTCTCAAGGGGTTGAGAGATTGGTGCATCTAATGCTTCCAGAGAGGAATGAGAAGAAAATTGACTTGATTGGCAGATCAATCCTTGCAGGTGTCATAGCAGCAACAGACAAGTTTGAGTGCCTCAGTCGTTTTGTCCAGGTCAGGGGATTACCTGTTTTTGATGAGTGGCTGCAAGAAATTCATAGAGGGAAAATTGGGGATGTGAGCAGTCCCAAAGAAAATGATAAAGTGGATGATTTTCTCTTGATTTTGCTTCGTGCTCTTGACAAGCTCCCTGTGAATCTCAATGCTCTTCAGACTTGTAACATTGGAAAGTCTGTTAATCATCTGCGATCACATAAGAACTTGGAAATCGGGAAAAAGGCAAGGAGCTTGGTTGATACATGGAAGAAACGTGTTGAGGCAGAAATGGATGCAAAGTCTAGATCCAATCAAGGTACATCTTCACCTGTAAGATCTCGTCAGTCTGATGCAACCAAGGCGTCAGCATCTCATCTACATCCTTCTAAGTCTGTATCCGTCAAAATACCGTCAGAGAACAGCTTGAAGTCTGCAACCACATCTCCAAGTTCTGCTAGATCAGCCCCATCACCTGGAACAAGTGTTGCTGCTGTTAATGATGGGCAGCAAAGAAATACTAGTGCATTTCACAAAGAAGTTGGGCTGAGCAGGAGCCTCTCATCACAAAGAACTTCAACTTCTGATAAATTGCCTCAGTCAACTCTTACACCTGAAAAGACTTTGGATGTACCTATGGCTGAAGGTTACAGTAATAATAAGTTGATCGTTAAGTTGCCAAAACGTGGTCGCAGTCCGGCACAGAGTGTTAGTGGAGGTTCTTTTGAGGACCCTGCAGCGGGCAATAGCAGAGCTCCGTCACCTGTTCCTTCAGAGAAGCATGATGAAAACATGAAAGAAATGAATGATACATACCGAGCTAATTTTAGCCCTGATGCTAATGCCGAGTCTTCGCAAAACATTATTCTAAAAAACCTATCGACAGTTTCAGATGATGTAGATGGTTCCCCTTCTGTTAATGCTGGTGATGAGCATGGAAAGGTTATAAATGATTCCAGTAAAATTGCAGGGATTGTCAAACCCACTTCTCCTGCGTTAGGAGATGACGTCGAAACTGGAAAAAGGCATGGTGGATCACACAGTTCAATGAATGCCTTGATAGAAAGTTGTGTCAGAGACTCTGAGACAAACACATGCATGGCTGGTGCAGATGATGTTGGAATGAATCTTCTAGCTACTGTAGCTGCTGATGAAATGTCCAAAACCCCTGTTGAATCACCCTCTATATCCAGGGTTTCAGATTCCTTGATGAATGATAACACTATTGCGGAGAACCATACAACACAAATCTCAAATTCTTTGGATGTCAAACCTCGTGAGCAAGTTGAACCACTTCCCAAAGATCCCATAATTGTTGATAATGATCAACATACCAGTTCTAGTGGCTGTCAGTTGGCGGGTTTAGAGAATGTGAATGGTTCTAAGCCGGGCGATCTTGATGAAAACTCTGATTCAGAAATCGAGGAATTGCAAAGGTTGGTGGATCAGTGCCTAGAGAATAAAAGTTCAGATGATGTTGTTGCTCCAACTGCTGTGTCCATAACAGGGATTGGGGTAAACATGTCTGGTGATAGTGATAGTGGGGTAGTTAGTGACCTAAAGACTGATGGTACATCAGATACAGGTCAACAGGCAGTGGCAGAGACAACGAGAAGGACAGGAAATTCTGTCGTTAATGAATGTAATGCCATTGGCATAAGTCAAAATGCAAATTCTTTGGCTGCTGAACCTTCACACTCGGATGTTGTTGGTGATAGTAAGAAAGAAGGGAAACCAAAGGTGACATTGAGTTCTGAGCTAGTTAATAAACTGGGTAAAGGTGTCGCTGCATATGTTGATAGACCGGCGACTGAAAAAATGTCTGATGATAATGACTCAAAGGCTGATGTTGCGTTACTAAGAGATTGCACCTCTGATACAGCAGAAAAGGTGGAAAGCTCTGTGCCAGCTGAATGTAAAGCCATCGACTTTACTCCTAAAGTGGAATTGTTGGCTGTTGAAAATTCAACCTCTGATGTGAAAGATGATAACAAGGAGCAGAAACTCCAGACAGTTTTGAGTTCTGTTTTACCAGTTTCTTCTGGATTCTCCAAGGGCATGGCTGTGTGCGTTGATAGATTGGTAACAGAAAAGATCATCGACATCGGGGTTAATCATATAAACCAAGCAGATAAAAAGAAGAAAGAGTGTGTGACAGATCGTCTGGACTCATCTGCAACTAACGGTGAAGCTGAGCATGTGGAGGCGTCTCCAAAGAGTACTGAACTTGATAAACGATGCCCTGTGGCGTTAGGTACTCAAGTGGTATCACCTAAAGTTGCAGAAGATTGTAAAAGGGCTAATTGGTCTAGAGTGACTGGTGCTGATGGAGATGATGCGGAGGAATGTACATCCATTGCCAGAGATGTTCCTTCAGTTTCAGCTTCAGAAGGGTCAGAGATGGAAGCCAGACTTGAATTTGACTTAAACGAAGGTTTTAGTGGGGATGATACACAAAACGGGAATTCGAGTAACTTCGGTGGATCCTTGCTTACGATACCTGCTCCCTCACTACCCAGTCGACTTCCTGCATGCGTTACAGTTGCTGCTGCTGCAAAGGGTGCATTTGTGCCACGTGACGATCTATTGAGAAATAAAGCAAGTGTTGGCTGGAGAGGATCTGCTGCCACTAGCGCCTTTCGGCCCGCTGAGCCAAGAAAAATGCAGGAGATGGTGCCACCAGTAATGAATAATGCGTCTTCCTCTGATGCTTCAACGGCTTCTGGCAAGCAAACGAAGACGCTATTGGACTTTGACCTAAATGTACCTGATGAGAGAGTTCTTGAAGATCTGGTTTCCCAAAGATCTGACAATCCCACAAATTCTGCTGGTGGCCTAGATCTTGATCTAAACAAACTTGATGATCCAACTGATATGAATAATTACACAATAAGCAGTGGTCGTCGGGGAGAAGGAGACTCATCGCTTCCGCAGGCAAACCTATGTCCTGGTGGTCGTAGAGATTTTGATTTAAACGATGGACCCGTTGTTGATGATGCAAATGTTGAGTCATCAATGGTTTTTAGTCAACATTCTCGAATTGGCTTCACATCACAGCCAATGATATCTGGAATAAGAATGAATGGTGAAAACATGGCAGCTGGCTTCTCATCTTGGTTTCCTGCTGCTAACAGTAACTCCACAATGTTTATTCCTCAAGGCTTGCCTGAACGAGGCGATCAGGCTTTTCCAGTTATGACCAGCAATGGACCGCAGAGAATTGTGGGTTCAACATCCGGAGTTTCCTCAGTTACACCTGATATGTACAGAAGCCCAGTTATACTGTCTTCTCCTACAGTTTCATTCCCGGCCACAGCATTTCAGTATCCCGGGTTTCCTTTTGGAACCAGTTTCCCTCTTTCCTCAGCAAATTTTCCAGGTGCTTCACCACCGTACATGGACTCTTCATCAAGTGGCAGGCTTTGTTTCCCTCCTGTCAACTCTCAAATATTGGGTCCAGGAGTTGCCATCCCGTCTAATTATCCAAGGCCTTATGCTGTTAACCTCCCAAACGGAAGTAGCAATGGTGGAGTTTCAGAGAGCAACAATGCAAAATGGTTTAGATCAGGTCTAGACTTAAACTCAGGACCAGGAGGGCATGGAACTGAGGGGAGAGATGAAGCAACATTTGTACAAAGACAATTATCTTTCTCAGGTGCTTTACCTTTGAAAGATGATCAAGCAAGAATGTATCAAATGTCAGGTGGTTCGCTCAAGAGGAAGGAACCAGAAGGTGGATTGGATGGATATAAGCAATCATCATGGCAATAACAAACCTCAGAAACTCTTTGCTCTATAGGCCTGTAAGCATCTTGAAGCATATTTCACTCTTTCTATCTCTCTCTCTCTGTTTCTCTTATATTGAATTCTTCTTTTGTTCTGCTAGTTACTTTGGAGATAAAAGCAGGTATCTATGCGACAAAGGGTTTGGTCATCAAGGTGGTGAAGACTAGGACGTTTACAAGGCACTTGCGTTTCTAAATTACGTTTAGAAACAGTTCTTTAAATGTAGAAAAATGTTTCAAGTCACTCATGCCTTGGCTGACAACTTTTGTAAGCAACAATGTGGATAAGTTATAAGAGTTTCCCATAATACAGAACTTGTTTAAATTTCTTTAGTGATTGGGATGTAGCTAGCTAGCTCTCTAAGTGATTCTCTTTTTCATTTCTCTAGTTACAAATCTATATACATTACACATGCTTGAGATTGTCTTCTTATCTCATATATGTGTCTTTGGTTATCAAGAAATAAAGCATCACATTTCATGGAGGTGTATTGATTTTTCAGATCTTGTTTTTAATAAAGGAAAATATACTAATACTTAATAGTAAATGTATGTAGTTTGAGAAATAGAGAGAGACAAAGTGTAATAAAGAGAGTGAAGAAACGTGTGTTTCTCATGCAACGGTTCATGGTTTCTACTTTAAACCACGTATCAATGTATCATGCATTTGTTACTCTACCCAGATTTTGCTGATTCTGAGTCACTATTACAATTTCTTTTGATAGTACTGATACCAAAAAACCAAAAACAGAACCCAAAACCCAAAACCACACACAAAGAAAACTATACTATCAAGAACCAAACTAATCCTTCTTACAAAAATATATTTGTTCTTTGAGAAAATCTTCTGAAGAAGAAAGAATTCTTATTAGAAACAAAGAAAAATGATGGACGCTCATACTGCTCGGACGATCGTCGGAATCATCGGTAAAATGCCCACAAAATTTAATCAAACATGCAACAAAGATTTATTTAATCAACAAAACAAAAATCTTACTAAATTCCATTATTTTCAGGAAACATAATCTCTTTCGGTTTGTTCTGCTCTCCATTGTAAGTACATAAACTAAATACTTTGTTGTTGTTGCATGATGTTATATTAATGCATGCAGTGACATATATCTTTATATATATATATGAAATTATTCAGACCAACAATAGTAAAGATATGGAAGATGAAGTCAGTGTCGGAGTTTAAACCAGATCCATACATAGCTACTGTTTTAAACTGCATGATGTGGACATTTTATGGCCTTCCTTTTGTTCACCCTGATAGTCTCCTCGTTATTACCATTAATGGAACTGGTCTTTTCATGGAACTTGTTTATGTCACTATCTTCTTTGTCTTTGCTACTTCACAAATCCGTGTAAGTCTTTAATCATATCTCCCCAATGTTTCTTAGATGGAGTCATATATAGTTTTTGATATGTGAAGTTTGTGATTATTATATATAGAAAAAGATCATAATAGCTATGGTGATTGAGGTGATATTCATGGCGTTGGTGATCTTTTGTACATTGTATTTTTTACATACAACAAAACAGAGATCTATGCTTATTGGAATCTTGTGTATTATTTTTAATGTCATCATGTATGTGTCTCCTCTCACCATCATGGTATGTTATTTTCTCTTTATTGTTTTTTCCAAGATAATTAATTAAATTGGTATATAAAACTTGGTTAATTGTTTGTTTAAATGCATTGAGTAAATAATTTTTTTTATATAATATATTAATAAGGGTAAATTAAACAAAAAATTTGGTTACCTAAAATTAATTAAAATTATACTTAATTCAAATAAAAAATACTTAATATATATATCTAGTACTTATTATTTTAGCAGTATTAATTGAAAATTGACTATGTTATAAAAAATTGTTTAGAAATTCTAGCAGTCTATAAGAATTATAATGTTATATGATTTTTATATAGTTATTTTTTCCAACTAAAATATTTTATCACGTGTGTTATTTTAAAAATTATAATTTTACTTTTCTAAAACATTTGTAAAATATAATTATTATGCCTTATTAAACTATATTCTTTGAGTTTATAATTATATTATCCAAAAATTTTATAAAACAAACTATAATTCTATTTTCTATTAAATATATATATATATATAGATAAAAATATATCCCACTCAATAAAACGAGTGTTATAATCTAGTGTTTTGTTATTTTATAAGTGACTTTATTATTAATATTAGTTTCTACAAAATAAAGTATAAACTTTTTTTTTGTTACTTTTTGTATTTTTTGAACTTTATATTTAATGAGTTTAATAAATGTGGAGCAGAAACTTGTAATAAAGACAAAGAGCGTGAAGTACATGCCCTTCTTCCTGTCTTTAGCCAACTTCATGAACGGTGTCGTTTGGGTTATTTATGCATGTCTCAAATTTGACCCTTATATTTTGGTAAATTTATATTTTAAGCTACTTATTTTTTTTAACGCAATCTGAGGCTAATTCATTGGTTTCATTCTATATAAACAGATTCCAAATGGTCTTGGATCGCTATCAGGAATAATCCAACTTATATTATACATTACTTACTATAAAACAACTAATTGGAATGATGATGATGATAATGATGATGATGATAAGGACAAGTGCAATCCAAATGATGCAATCGAACTTGGTCAGGCTTGACCATTGCTGCTATGCTTATCGAACATTTTTTTTTTTTTTACAAATGTGTCATCGTTGATGAGTTCTTTAACGATAGGTGATAGAATCAGAAGAGATGTTTTCTTTTTGAAAAATATAAACATCATTGGTTAATGTCTCTGGTGCACGGATACATGCGTCACACACGATTATTGAGGTTTAATACTCTGCGAAGAAGTGTCAAGTGGATTCAGTACACCTTTTTCTTTTAATACCGTGAGAATTATATAGTTGAGAATGAGTGCCAAGTGTTGCAAGATTATTGGTTAATAACGTTTGGGTGCAGGAGTACAAATTCATGCGTCACACTAGATATCAGTGGGTTTTAATTCTCCACGAAGACATGTAAAATAGGTCCCGTACACCTTTTCTCTCATTCCCGGCAAAACAATAAGAAGAGTTTGGACTTTGGAGCGTTTGCGGTCAGTGCTTTTTTTCTCCTGATGGCAACCGCATCAATGATCAATCGCGGTTTCTTTTATAGCGTTTGGAGCGTTTGTAGTACAGAGTCTCTTGTTGTGTGAAAAAGTATCAATACTAAATTAATGTGGTATTGACTGAGTTTACTTGTGAAACAAGATATATTAATATTATTAAATTTAAGGTAAGTAGATAAATCCCAAGACCCTAAATGCATGTTTTCTTACAAGCAAACCTAGTAAAGCATCAAGAAACCCTAATTATTATTGTTCTAGTTCACTTCTTGACTGATACGTTGCTCTTCTGTTTCTTCTTGTATCTCTGTGATCTGAACTCTTCCTGATGCATCACCACCAGATTCAGATAACTTAGTGATCTTCTGTAACTCATCGCTCACACCAGACTGGTCATCACTAGCAGTTGCTTCTTGGTCTATCTTAGCTATTGCCTTAGGACGGCGAATGGCCTCAGCTGCTTCTGGCATGACAACTGGAGGTGGTTGTGGAGGAACCCATGACCTTTGCCTTTGGATAGCTGCTGCTTCCATTGTACTTGTTTCATTTTGGGAACCAGTGAAACGCGCTGCTGTTGTTGTCTCGTATCCAAAATCTGTGGATCGAGGGTTTTTCTGTTGCCACCATTGACCATTGGTACTCTCTTCTTGAGGTGGTTGACTATACTCCCATGGCTGATAACAATAGAGAACACAAGTTTAACAAAAGATCATTTCCAAACATTAGACTGAGGACAATATGGATTGTACCTTGGATATAGGATTGAGACGTGGATTTGATAGTGGTTGGTTTGGATTAGGCGGCGTGTCATTAATCTCCTGTGGATTTTAGTAAAGTGAGATAAATTTATCACATGGAACTCACAAGGCTCGTTTAAAAATGGTTACAACTTACCCGTATGTTTGAAGGCTTCTCTCCTCTCTGGATCATAGACATCATCTGCAGCATCACCAATTGTTACAAAACGTTATTAGGAAGTTAAAAGGGAAAAGATTCATAATAAATTCAAGATTCTGCAGTGAACTTTCAGAACATTACATCCATGTATGACTTTGGATGAGGAGGTACAGACGAATCAGCTGGTGGTGCAGGAGGAGATGCAGATCGCGCTGTATATTAGTCATTAGTTGGAAAGAATCATCTAATCAAAAACACTAAAACATAATGCAGATTGAGCCAGAGAAAGAGATAGAACCTGAACGTGTGTCATAATCAATGTTGTTGCCATTTGGATAGGGTCTCTGCATCACAGCAACGTTTTTAATGTTACCAATAGAATTATGATAACTACTTTTATTAGTTAATTATCAAGCCTAAACTCACCCTTGCAGTTGTGACTGAACCGTTATAAGCCTCCTGATCGGCTGAATAAATCTTTGGGATGTTGTTTGATTGCCCTGAAAGAGAAATAGAATAACACTCAGCTTTAACAGTGGCTCTTAGGATCAATCCAAATTATGCAACTAAACCATATATGGCTCCTCATAAGAGTTCAATTGTAATGGTTCAAATTTAGATGTAGAATAGAATATGGACATGAAGACTTAGGGCTTGAATGCTTACCTTCGAGCTTGCGGATATTATTACTCAATGACCTCATTTCTTGTACTTGGACACCTAACAGGTGTGTTAAGTCCTCAAAACATTTCATCTCTGACAAGAACAATGCAAAAACTTATTTTAGTGGAATGAGCAAGAAAATAATAGAAGTGGTGACGGAAAATGAGAAAAACTCGGAAACTGCAGAAACATATCTACCTTCACTCTTCGTTTTCATCATTTCCTGACTAACCCTGGCTACATCAGAAGCAGCTGCAGAAGCAGCTTTGGCTGCAGCTACTGCCTCTTCAGCTAAGCTAGGTTTTGCATCAGCTTTCTTCAGAGGATCAGTTTCTTCTTCCAACATAATATTGCGGACCCAAGATCTAAATCTGGGTATGAGAGATTTCTGAAACAAGAACAAAATTGGTTTTGTAGCAAGAAAGTCTTTAATACTATAACTTGCAGTCCACATAGAGCATTAACATCTAGCAATCAATTAAATCCAGAAAAGGCCCTAAAACTCTTATTGAAACTATTTTCATGAAAGATCTTGGCAAGTACATTTTCGTGGCCGAGTTGAACCAGAGAATGTGGTAGAAACGAAATTCATTAGTTAAGCCAAATAATGAAATCTGAAACTGTTATAGTCAGCCTAACCATCTTATCCCATTATTCAATGTACTAAGTTCATACCACACAGCATATAAACAGAGATATACAAACCTTGATAAAAACAGCAGTTGCAGCACCAGAAGCAGCAAGTACTCCTACAGCAAGAATAGCATGGTACCAGCGAAACCGAGAGAGAAAAGCTGCTTGTTGAGTCACAACAAGTGGAGCAGGAGCAGCTACCACAGGCTGCATAGCTTGTATCTGTCCTTGTGGCTGAACATTTGACACTGCTTGATGTCCTCCATCTGCTTGTAGTAACATAACAATTCACTTAAAATTCTAGTCATCAACAAAGGAACAAAACAAATAGATATATGTTTTGCTTATATTACCTTGACTATTAACAGTTGTCTGAGAACTCGGAGCTGGATCCTATGATTAAGATAAAGAGTTAACAATCACAAAAAAAAACAGTGTTCTTTTATCATCAAAAGCAAAAAGAAGAGGATGAGGAAGCTTATACAGGAACACGGCGAAAAGCTTCATCAATCTCATCTTTAGTGAGACCTTTCCTCTCAAGAAAGGATCTTCTATGAATAACAGGTGATCCCCTAACTCGAGGATGTGAAAGGAATTTAATAGCGTTTTGAATTTGATCCTCTCTTATTGGTTCTGTATTCTTAAACACAGATACTGGAGGATCCAGCTTAACACTTTCTTCTTGAGCTATGGTAGCTTCATTGGTAGGCTTTGTAACCTCTGTAACAACAACATTTTTCATCAATTTAAAGTTTGTTCACCATAACTAAGCTTCATCACAGAATCAATACCAAATCAAGGTTTGAAAAAACATGATCAGATTTTGTAAAATAAACCTGATTTTGCATCGGCTGGAGTGGGAACATCGGAAGGAGCTTGCGTCTGCTGATGAGTTGCCATAGCAGCTCACCCACCTTAGAAGAATCCAAGAGGCAAAGAGACTATAACTACAAAGTGAGAACAACTAAATGAGTAATCAGGTTTTGCTCAAATCGAGGAAGAGAGAGTTTTATGTTTTAACTCGGAAACTCCCAAATCATCTCTGTGAGTGTTTGTGGTCACACGAAGAGGAGATAATGACATGTCATCATCCGATTTTTTATTTTCCTTCCTTCTATTAAATTGGGCCCAAATGTGTATAGACGATACCGAATGAGCCCAGCCCAGCCCATTTACTATCTCAAACTTAAAAAACGTTACAAAATATACTTTAATTTAATAATAAAAAATTCAAACTCTAAAAATTGTATATCTTATTTATCAGCAAAAACAAAGTGGAAAAAGTTTATACAAAATTATCTCGTGGATAAAATAAAAAACATATATTTATATATAAAATAAAATAAATAGTATTAATAAAAATTCAGTGATCAAAGACAGAAAGATATTTTTACACAGGAGAAAATGATAGAATCTTAACGTAAGAACCAATCTAACATCATAGTAACGTCTTACCCAAGAAAACAAACCCTAGACATAGTTTTGTTTATTAAACGACAACACATTATCATACAATAGTAACAATGCCACTAAAGAACCATCAATGTAATTAAAGTCTTCGGATCTACACTTGGTTCGACTGATAAACATAACGACTAGCCCAAAAGAGATAATGCAAGAAGTTAATCCCACTGAGCACACACATAAGCCAGTAAAATCTTTCGAGATGGTACTGATTCAGACTCTGCCCTAAAAGCCATGGATTGTGTTGATTTAGACCTGTGAAGAAATTAACAGCCGACACAAGAACAGAGCTCAAATAATATCCCATGGCAAGAGATGTCCAAGAGAGTGAGGTCGCTAGTGAACGCATAGTAGAAGGAGCTTCAGTGAAGAAAAACTCCATCATACCAGCTAGAGTAAAGAGATCGGCTGATCCAAGAAACACATATTGAAGAGCCACCCAGAGAAATGTTATAGGAAGCGGTGAAGATGTATAAAAAGAGTCTATGTTGTTTGAGCAGCATGTAGCGAAGACATGCTTGCGTTTGGTTTCGACTAAGGCTGCAACCGCCATTGCAACTATGGAAAAGACGAGACCGGTTCCGATGCGTTGTAGATGAGTTATGCCAGTTTCGAGTTTTGTTGTTTTTCGAGCTACAGGGAGAAGGAGGTGGTTGTAGATTGGAGCTAAGATCATTGTGAAGACGACTGGGAAAACGGGTAATGCTGCGGGTGGAACGGTTAAAGACCCGAGCTTAGTGTTCATCGTCGAAGCTTGTTGGACGGAAAAGGTTGAGAGCTGAGCTAGACAACAGTTAAGCATAATTGTAGACATGAAAATAGGTAAAATCTTGATGACTATCTTCACGTCTTTGACTTGATTTTCAGTGCAACGGAGTGGTCCAGGTAGTGAGTCACGATCTTGTATGGCTTTATCAAGAAACGATCCAAGAATCTTATCATCTCCCTCTCCGTTACGCTTGCTTCCATTGTCAAAACAATCGTTTCTTGTATGACAAGTAACAACGTTTCTTGAAGTTTTTCTCTTATACTTGGCGTAGAAGGCAGCGATCAAGACCTTGAATAGAGTCGTGATAGGACTTCCACTAGGAACTTTGAGGCGATAAAAGCGAGAACCGGCCAAGAAAACCGGGACAGAGATCAAGATCGCCGCAGTAGAGACACCGAAACCATAGGACCAGCCTTTGTTATCTTCGAGCCAGACCACAACCGTGACGGCTATCAATGCACCACATGAGAGGCTAAAGATGAAGTAGTTGAAGAAGAAGGATCTTTGTTTCCTCCCACTTGGTGTTTCTGCATCGAACTGTTCAGCTCCGTGTGGAGGCAACGAGCCTTTTATTCCTCCAACACCAAGAGCTACTAAGTATAAACCCACATATAGAATAGCACGAGACCATGGCTCGGAAGAGTGTTCATGGGCTTGGACCGTTAGTACCATTAAGCCCTGTAAATGTCCATATAATTAAATAATTAACATTTTATTTAATTATATGTTTCATTGAATACACTTACTAAGAATTCGATGGCTGCGCTGACTAGATATATATGAAAAGTGGTGAAAAACGCATCAGCCAAAAACCCTCCAAGAAGAGCCAAGAAAAACGCGGTTCCCATAAAAGCGGTTACTGCGTTTGCAGCTCCTGAAGGTGAAAATCCCATCTTTGTTGACAAATAGAGAACTAGATTACTCGCGTTTGCTAAAAACGCAAGGTTCTCCAACACTTCAACAGCTATAAATGTCATAAATATAACATATCATTTTATACTCCTTTTTAATATATAATAAACATGTGTTTAAAAGTAATCAAATATTTAAAATAATTTCCTAATTTTAAAATTTGTATTATATATATATATATATATATTAAAATGATTACTAGTATGCAAATACTATGAATGATTTATACACATCCATAAGATAGAGACTCGTATAGTAAAAGAGATGTAACCAAGTTAGAATGACTAACCCAAGACGAAAGAGGCAGCAACCATACCGCCATGTCGGCCACGCAAGGCCGGTCTATTGCGCCAGTCTACGTAACCATTCCATGTACTTAACCCATTTGCTTCATCCTACATATGTAGTTCTGAAGTGTTATAAACTTATAGCTTATATTACTCTAAACGTTTAGTTGGATTTTGGTATAGTGGAAGAGAGATTAGAAACTCACCATTAGTTGAGATGCTTGAGACATGATAATCAAGAAACAGCTGTTTGGAGAATGAAAGTGAGTATATGATTAATGGCAATAGTGTGTCTAGACATTTATAAAGAAAGAGAGAGAGGAAGTAAGAGGGAAAATTTAGTGTGTGGTTATTACAAACAATCGAAAACTCTAGAGACTTAACGTACAACTTAAAAAACAGATATGTTACTGTCTTTGATGTTGACTCTGTTTCTTTCCTCATTAACAAGGCATCGTACATATATATTTCTTTTGGTATCTAAAACGATCTTATATAAAATCTATATTTTAAGGTCCCAAATTGCGTTTATATACAAAAATGTAAACCGGTTAAGGCTACATCGGTTCGATAGTGAATGATCGTGTTGTAACTTTTATATATAAGAGGCGGTGAGAACGACTCGACCCATCTCTCAAATCTTATTGGTTAATACACAAAATAGAAATTTGGCTGTATTAATATAAATATTAAATACTGAAAGAACAATTGATATGAATATTTCATATGCAAGTTGTATATAACATTTAATTCTTGTGATAACGATATATTCTTGTTTCATTGTCACGCGCAAGTTTTTAACCTAAAGATTATGTACCGTATTATTGGTAACGAACCTAATCGATACGAAGTAATTAAACAAAACGAATATTAATGGTTTTAAACCCAAAAAGATGAATAATATTAGAACATGATTTGAACGTTAGTGGTTAACTTCTTTTCAGTAGTGTTAGTTTGCAACGTTTATGGAATGCATTAGCAGCCGGATAATCGACCCAACCCATCCGAGTAGCTCTGGATATTCGGTTTATTCGTTTTAAACGGTTCGATTTTTTTAATTTTTTGGTTTGTTCGGTTTTCAAAAATTAGTTGCAAAGTAAAACCGAAAAAATATCGGTTTGTTCGATTCAGTTTTGAGGTAAAAAAACATATTTTTGAATTCAATCCGATTAACCTAAATAAACCGAATAAATCTGAAAAATCATGTTTCGGTTCGATTTTTTCGGTTTAATTTACACCGAATAAACNATTAATTCATATATATATATATTGCATATTATATAAGACAATATTTTATGCTTTGGTAAATAATTTCCCATGAGTTTGGGCATATCATCTTTGTCCCACCACCACTAGTGCAACAACCACACTCAAATCTTCATGTAACACTTTATGTGGATGATAAAATTTGTCAGGAGAAAATTTTATCAATCGGTACGATAATATAATAATAACCATCTTCTACAAATACAATCTTCCAATTTTGATGGTTACCGAGTTCTTCTAGCAAATTACGAGAGGCCCTACAATTTTCTAACCACTGAATTCTATAATCTAGACGTTACTACTACATTCCAAACCGGATTATATACTCCTTTAAATGTAGCTGGTTCGTTTTCGGTAAAGTGTCACTTTATTTCTTGTATTTCTGAGATATGGCATGAAAATATATTTGATCCATTAGCTAAATTATCGATAAATCTAAGTTAAAAACAATTTTTAAAATAACAGAAGATTTTTTTTTTCGAGTGTGAATTAGTTGAATACAGAAAATGAAAAGAACTGTTGAATAAGTATTTTATATTTTTCCCGAACAAATTAGGTATCGCATATCCATAATTGGAAACTCAACTTCAGCACGACAGCCGACCAAACATGTGCCAAACAGTCCATTTTTAAAACACATTCATAATTAAATTAATTAACTCTTGAATGCAATTCATATTATATACTATATATGTTATTGTTAATTAAGTATTTTGGTTCTACACTTAAATACCTCAACTTTTGACTATATATTATATAGTCATGAATGAAATATTATTTTTTCTTTTATTAACGTAAAAAGATGAATTATATTCTCCTAACGTAGTTTTATATACGAATTCGAAGCTGGCGAAACTAAAATAAATTTTTCTTTAAACATGTGGAAAGTATATTTGTACTCTTTTATTTATTTTTTTCTCAATTTTGTATCCGTTTCTAAGTTTTAAGTCATTGTATTTTTATTCTTTTCATCCTTGTCAAAAACAGTTATTAAAATTTATGTTCTGAATTTAAGCTAGACCTCTAAATTTATGTCAGTGAACACATATTCATGATTATCTTTATGAAACATTATATCACAAGTTTATGGATGATTTATAGTCAAGGAGAAATGAGACAGAAGACAGAAGTGGTTCACCATATATAAGATGTTGGGTTTCTAATTAAGCTTGAACTTTGGGCCAACTGTTATTACAAAAGCCCATTTAATTTAATCAGTAAATTTTAAAACATTCATATTACCAAATGGTTTATACAATCCAGTAATCAAGGAGGTAATTATTCATACAAAAACTTTGTGGCAAAATATGCAATTTCGAGAAAGAAAAAAAAAACCAAAAATTTAACCTATACTCTATACAGTAGTTAAATACTTTTAGAAATTCGTATTTCTAACTATAGTTCAGATTTTAATATATATATTATTATTATAAAAAAATCCCCACTCAGAAACAATGGGTTCAGAATTGACCATACTTATTCGTAATACTCTCTTCATCTTTTTTTTTTTTTATTCTTTAGAATCATTCGTTTAGAATAATTTAAAATTATAATAATTGCAAGTGTGTATGATTGTTTATATTTGTATTATATGTATATATTGTTAATGTTCTCATTTAGTTATAATTCAAATTATTAACGTACTTTTCTAGTTAAATTGTTTTAATAAATTATAATTTTCAAATAACGATTCTTTTTTTATATTTTATAAACACGTGTTGTTTGCATATATTCAAAACGAAGAACAAAACATCGGACTTTGTTTTCTAACAAGTAACTATATGATATGATGTATATGTTCTTTTTATTACACAAGTATGAGATTTGTTAAAACGTCATTTTCGTTATATATAAAAGACCACATTATTTTTGATAAATCAATGAACACATTGGAGTAAATTCAAAACTACATAATAAATAAATAAAACTAGAAAAACGAGTTCAAAAAATCAAAATATTATAAGAATTTGACCATTTTTAGTGGTAAAGGCACTATCATTATTATTATAACAAAATTAGACATGTGGATTCACCTTTAGAGATATTAATAAAATAACAAAATTTATGTGGTCCTTGATTTTTCTAAAGGCCAATATAGTGAGAATTAAAATAAATAAGTTGTTTTTATTCTAATAATTAAAAGGGAAAATAAAATTAAACTAGTTTTTGGTCGATAATGACTGTAAAAAATAATACAAGATACTAAAAATATTAAAAGAAGTGATTCCATGAAATATTAAACGGTAAACAAATATCATCCATCACTTGAGGAATCAAGAACATGTTCCTTTGATTTATTTTTATTACTAATTAAATAAGGGCACTTACTAATAGTAATCATAATAATTTCAATAATATTAATTAAAAACTATAATATATTAATGATACTGCGATACAACAGCATATACAACATGAGTTTATTTTGGCTAGGTAACGTTTTAAAGAATGTTATAGCCACAAATCAAATACAACATGACTTTTGGTCCAATACTAAAAAATAACATTAGTTAAATTTTATTTTACTATCAAAATTCACTGTTTTATATTTTTTGTGTATATGACTTGTAATCACTTTAATGAGTTGTTGAAAACGACATGCACTTCTTTTCTCTCATCCCACTTGTATTGCAAAAACGTTACGCATTTCGATCCTCTTCCACTAATTATATTTTACTTCCTTAATTAAATACTCGTCGCCATAATGCCTATGCATAAACCTACGCGCATTTACAACATTTACAAAATTTACAACATGATTCACGTGATTTTATATGCAAATAAAAATACAAATATATTTCAACGTATTCGTATTCTGTTTGCTTTTGATTATTTTATTTTTACATTAGAATGTGTAATGCGTTTTCTTTAACATTAATGAAATCTATATTATTGATTATAGAAATGAATAATCCAAAACTAATTGGTGAAAAAAGACTAAAGAGTATAGTGTGAGTTAGTGATGTTCTAAATGGCATGTAAAAGCAATTTAGATGGCATAAATTGACTAAAGCATAATTCACTATAACATTTTCATAAACCAAACTATAGCTATTGTAAGACAATGTAATATTTAATTGAATTAGGTAAAACACGAAGAGAAACTACATGTATATTTCTTACATTTATAAATATGTTTTCGAATATGTGGTATTTTATTACACTTTTTTCTTTGTTTTTTCACGTTTTAAATTTAGTTCGAAACATAAACTATTATACTATATGCAGACCATGTCTATGGACGAAGCTAAATTCATATATTTTTCATAATTTTGAAGGTGTAAATGATTCATTTAAAGTAATTATAAAAAATATAAAAATTTTAAAAAATTATCTCAGAATTGTAACACTTTATTTAAAATTTACATATTAATATAATTTTTATTTCTATATGTTATCATAATACAAGTCATGGATTAAAATTTCTGATCATTATAAGTTTATTTTTAAATCAACCTAACATAATAACTTATACTTATCATTCATTAATCTTGGTTAAATATTAAAATCACTATTTTATATATTTTTCACGTCCAAATTAAATAAATTTAAATTTTATACAAAAATAATCTTAAAAAATGTAACAAAAGAATACCACTTTGTGTAGATTCCAACACCTCCACCATCATCTTTCTTCTTACCACTATAAATAAAGACAACTCTAAGTTGAAGAAAGCATAGTCAGCATTTGCCTTTGACACACAACAATACAAAAACTACAAAGTTTACATCTCTTTTGTTGTTGTTGTTGTTGTAGTATTATTGTATAATGGAGAGAAAGCCTCTTGAATTTGAGTCAATGGATAACAACCAAAACCCTTCCTCCGCCGTGTACGGTGGCTCTGTTACGACGGTTAATTCAGTTGAAGAAGAAGTTAGAGAGGAGAAGAAAGTCGTTTATAGAGGATGGAAAGTCATGCCCTTTATTATTGGTAATTACACAAAAATTGTTCATTTACATATTTTTTCTTATTTTTATACGATAAAATCTTCGATCTTTGTTGTTGTTGTTGTATATGAGATTAAAGTCTTATATGCTTTTTGTTTCTTGTTGTGGTTTATTACCAGGGAATGAGACATTTGAGAAGCTAGGAATCATAGGAACACTATCAAACCTTTTAGTCTATTTAACAGCAGTCTTTAACATGAAGAGTATAACAGCTGCAACTATCATCAATGCCTTTAGTGGCACTATCAATTTTGGAACTTTCATTGCTGCTTTTCTCTGTGACACTTACTTTGGTCGATACAAGACTCTTAGTTTCGCTGTCATTGCCTGTTTCCTTGTAATGATCCTTCCTTTAAACATTCACTTTTATAACTGAAAACAAATCTGATCAGTGAGTTTATGTTTTGTAGGGATCATTTGTGATACTATTGACTGCTGCAGTACCACAACTACATCCAGCTCCATGTGGAACAGCAACAGATAGTGTATGTAATGGACCAAGTGGAGGTCAAGTTGCTTTTCTATTGATGGGTCTTGGGTTCCTTGTAGTTGGAGCAGGTGGTATTAGACCATGTAATTTAGCCTTTGGAGCTGATCAGTTTAATCCGAAAAGTGAATCAGGGAAAAGAGGGATTGATAGTTTCTTCAATTGGTATTTCTTTACCTTCACTTTCGCGCAGATCTTGTCGCTGACTCTAGTTGTCTATGTTCAGTCTAATGTCAGTTGGACTATAGGTTTAACCATCCCAGCTGTTCTAATGTTCTTGGCTTGCTTGATCTTCTTTGTGGGTGATAAGTTGTATGTGAAAATCAAAGCCTCAGGTAGTCCATTAGCTAGTATAGCTCAAGTTATTACAGTTGCTATCAAGAAACGTGGATTAAAGCCGGCGAAACAGCCTTGGGTTAGCCTTTACAATTACTACCCACCAAATTATGCTAACTCCAAGCTCAAATACACCGACCAGTTCAGGTTAAAACACACACACACAAAAACTAACCTTTTGCTATGTTTTATGGTTACTAAGAATACTTCTTGTATGGCAGATTTCTTGACAAGGCTGCGATTTTAACTCCTGAAGACAAGTTGCAGTCAGATGGTAAGCCTGCTGATCCATGGAAGCTTTGTACAATGCAACAAGTTGAAGAAGTGAAGTGCATTGTGAGAGTGCTTCCTATATGGTTGGCTTCATCAATCTATTACTTAACCATAACTCAACAAACGACTTATCCTGTTTTCCAAGCACTCCAGAGTGATCGGCGTTTAGGCTCAGGAGGATTTGTGATTCCTGCAGCCACCTATGTGGTCTTCTTGATGACAGGAATGACAGTTTTCATTGTGATCTATGATCGTGTTCTTGTTCCTACCTTAAGAAGAGTTACTGGTCTAGACACTGGGATAACGCTCTTACAGAGGATCGGAACTGGCATGTTCTTTGCTACAGCAAGCTTAGTAGTCGCAGGGTTTGTTGAAGAACGGAGGAGAACTTTCGCACTAACTAAACCGACACTCGGTATGGCACCAAGAAAGGGAGAAATCTCCTCAATGCCGGCTATGTGGCTGATTCCACAGCTCACACTTGCGGGTGTAGCTGAGGCATTTGCAGCTATTGGACAAATGGAGTTTTACTACAAGCAGTTTCCTGAAAACATGAGGAGTTTTGCAGGTTCAATCTTTTACGTAGGAGGAGGAGTTTCAAGTTACCTCGGTAGCTTCTTGATTGCAACGGTTCACAGGACGACACAAAACTCTTCAGGTGGTAACTGGTTAGCTGAGGATTTGAACAAAGGAAGATTGGATCTTTTCTATTTCATGATAGCTGGAATCTTAGCAGTTAATTTTGCTTACTTCTTGGTAATGTCAAGATGGTATAGGTACAAAGGAAGTGATGATGAAGTGACAACATATGAAACCAATGAGGATGCTATCAAACAACAAGACAAGAACACTGTCTGATTATATTTCTGGAGCCTCTAGACTTAGTTTTTGGTCAGCTTTGTCCCCTTGACACTTTCTTTTCTTTGCATTGAATACTTGTTCTAGCTCTTTTGTTTTGTCTGGTTACTGTGTTAGATCACATCTCTTTCATTCTATCATTGTGGAGAGAAAGGGAGATTATAACATCAATGTATTGAATAATAAACATTTGTCTTCCACTTTTGAGGATTCTGTTTCTATTTTTTCATACTTCTTCATAATAAAAGAACCAATCTTAAAACTTAGAAGAACCAACCAAAAAGACTACTAAGGAATTTGATACTTATATGCATAACTTGTATCCGAAATTTTCAGACAGAAATACTCGACCTTCTTGAACGGTTTTGAGAAGGTTCTTGCGATCGCTCTACGCCTTTCTCAGACTGTGTAAGCTTGTTGAATGGTTTCAATGTCGAGACCTTTTAGTCTCACAACAGATTCAACATGACCTTTGAGTGTGTGAAGCTCCCGCAACCTATCAAAGTGTAAGCAAGAATGAGAGCAGCAAAAAAAAAAACTTCGGGTTTAGTCCATTCATACAGCTCAATATCATAAGAGTGTTCCTTCTATATTTTCACAAGAAGCAAAAGGACTGATGTATTTTTACCTGGCGATCTCAGCTCTTCTCTTAGCTTCTTCAGCCATTTGGGAAAGCTCATTGAAATGAGTTCGCTCTGGGAACATCTTAGCATCTGGTGCTTGCAGACCATGCAGGGTTCTCTGTGCGTGCGCCCATTGCAGCTCCCTTTGTTCTTTCCCAAAATCCTTTTGCCTTGTGAATGCAATCTATAGAACACATGCAGGATAAATTATAATCAGAGACTCACATAGAGTATCCATTGGTGTCCACAATCCAAAATTAAGTAAAGGATATGTGAATTTTTGATACATACCCTTTGTTCAATAACAAGATCCCAGGCTCTACCGCTAAGAGTGTAACGAATCAAGAACTTGATGATATCAAGAGGAATATAGAATACAATGTTGTAAAGCCAAATGACCCCAGCCCATCCCCACCCGATCCCTTCTACCGCAGCAAAGCTCCAATTCGCATAAACTGCAATTAGAGTAGCAACCTGTTCCGAAGAAAAAGGTAAGAAAAAATGAAATTTAATCTCTGACTTGATTCACTACCACATAATTAACTCCAACACTAACCAATTGTGCAATGACAAATGCAATCACAAGCCATATCCCTGGACGTTCTACATAAGACCAACTCCGTGATCGGGTCACAAAGATAAGCGCCTGACTTATGATACTGACTTGCAGGTATATCGCTGAGGCGAGCTTCCGGAAATCATCATGTGCTGTTTTCTCAAGGGTTGGAACTCCAAAGGTTCTCTGAAATTCAAATAATAAAAAAACAAGTAAAAGTATTGTTCATTCTACTGAAGAATAGAGAGAGATTATACTGGGAAGAAGTCGGTTTTATATGCAGCCCAGAAAAATATAACAGTCATCATGGCCATGTAGCTCCCAAACACAATGCCGGTTGCGAAAATCTCTGACAGTTTCCAGCTATCTGGAAGAGGGGAAGGTTTCACCCTGTCTTTTGATATTGTCATGATCGTGCCTACAAAGCCAATGTCATAAGAGTTAATCAATATAGCAATACTAGTGAAACGACACAACCAGCTAAAAGTATAGATGCTAAAAGTAAGACTGAAGAATATGAAAATAATAAACGAACCATCGTTGAGGATGGCAATGACAAGAACCATGAATGGTGGAAAGTCAAACTTCCATATGAGAGCCAGCAACATGAAGCCAAGCTGAAATTGGATAGTGTCGAATATGAAATCTCAAAGAGTATCATACACATGAAAATCAAGTTGTAATGCTAACTTACGACAATACGGATTGTGATGGAAACTGCATAGATCTGTCCACAAGAAAAAATAAAAACAAAATGTGAGCACAAGTTATTTGGTTTAAGAAACAACGAAACCAATGACATTTTGCTGTACAAATGATATATTGTATGCATGAGACATTGCACGATTCTTCTATGAGAATGCAGAGAAAGTTTAAGATATGGAGGTTGAAAACAAATGCATCACTGACTGTATAATTTTTCATTCTCTGGAAAATTGCTCGACTGGTCAAGACAGCACTGATGATAACACTAAGACCAGGTTCAGTAAGAACAATATCCGAAGCACTACGTGCTGCATCAGTTGCATCAGCAACTGCAATGCCAATATCAGCCTTTTTAAGAGCAGGTGCATCATTTACTCCATCACCCGTCATTCCACATATATGCTTCCTTGCTTGCAGTCGCTTCACGATCTCATATTTATGCTCTGCGAACCATTTTCATGACTAATTTGGTTAACTTTACAAGTTGAAATAAGCTGGATAAATTTTAGACCAACAGAAGCAGACAAATTTTACCAGGGAAAACGCCAGCAAAGCCATCAGCCTTTTCGATAAGATCATCGATGGGTAAGGCACCTATAGACTCATCCTTGTGCTGTCCAAGCAAAGCAGATGAAGGGTACATGTTGGTTCCCATCCCTAAACGCCGTCCTGTTTCTTTTCCTATAGCTAACTGATCCCCTATAGAATGCCTTAAAACCTTTAGCAAAGACTAATAAATCCAAAAAGAAGAGGTAAAACTCTTACAACATCACTGACAAAGAATAAGAAGACTATTGATCAAGGTATATCAATAAGAATCAGGCAAAGAAAAAGACATGTAGACTATTACGAGAGACTACTCAAACTATGAGTAGAACCAAAGGTTCACCTGTGATCATTTTGACATTCACCCCTAGATTTAAAGCCCTTCTAATAGTCTCAGCACTGTCATGTCTCGGTGGGTCAAAAAGAGGCATGAGACCCACAAATTGCCAAGGGCCTCCAGCACTTTCCTTTGTTCTTTCAGGAACTTCCTGCAGAAGAGTAAATGTTAGCAACCTTGAATCTTGTATCAACTTTACACTCGAACATATTTGAGAAGTTGGTCGCCAGTTACCTGGTATGCCACAGCAAGAGATCGCAAACCCCGTTCAGCAAACTTGTCTATTACAGCATGGACTCTCCTCTCAATCTCTGATTTATTATGAGCGAGATTTAGGATCTGAGACAATAGCAACAGGAGGAAGTATTAAGGTTTTACTCTACAACAAGTAAATGTGAAGAAGAGGCATAAATGGGAATCAGCAGCTTACTTGCTCAGGTGCACCTTTGCTGACCCTATGCATTTTACCATCACTGTCAATATATGTAAGAGCTGTCCTCTTATCAGTGGGATTGAATGGCAGAAAGTGAACCTCTCGAACACCAGCTCGTGCCTACAGATAGCAAATATTGAGAAAGCTTTGAAAAGTAACTGTGTACTTCAACAGCAAATTTCATTTAAAAAAAAAAGATGTTTCTGTGAAAAAACCAGTGTTCATAGAAACACCTCTTTAGGGTCCGCAAGCATCCCGACTATAGCAGCATCTATGGCATCTTGGTTTTCCAGTCTAGAGGCTNCCTATATACAAGAAACTTGCACTCATTCAGAACTGTCACCATAATCCAGGATCCTGGGAAGAGGGATTCATCTGAACAAGCCATCATACCTCGATAAGATTTTTGTCGACAGTAAGTTTATTCAGTGTTAAGGTTCCAGTCTTGTCACTGCAAAGAACGTCCATGCCAGCCATTTCCTCAATTGCTGTCATCCTCTTGGTTATTGCTCCCTGCCATATATACCAGAATAAAATCACATAGCCATTAAACCACAGAGAAATTTCAAGAAATTTTTCAACATCATAGCCAATCATTTAACATCAAGCAAGTTATACTTCAAAACCCGATAAATCAACACAAAATTCCTTAAGATATTAAAAGACAAACATAAATATAAAACAGAATCTCTATAAAAACATATTTTTCGTTAATCCGGCTAACCTGCTGAGACAATCTGTGAGACCCAATCGCCATGGTCACAGACAGAACTGTAGGCATGGCGATTGGGATACCGCCAATGAGAAGAACAAGAAGGTTATCAATCCCAGGACGGTATTCTCGGTGTTGAATAGGATACATCACAACAATCTCAATTAGCATTCCCACTGCAATAGAGCAGATGCAGAAATTCCCGATGGCAGTTAAGACCTGCACGTTAAACAAAACGGATATAAAGATTAATATAGTTTGAACCAACTTAAATTGTGTAAGAAAGCAAACATGCCTGTTGAAAATGGCCAACTTGGTTGGTTGTATCAACAAGATGTGCGGCTTTCCCAAAGAAGGTATGGACTCCTGTTGCAATCACAACTGCTTCAAGCTCTCCCTGTTTGCAAGTGGAGCCGGAATACACACCATCCCCTGGACCTTTAGTTACTGGGAGAGATTCACCAGTAAGAGAAGACTACAAAACAAAGAATTCATAACTGCTTCAGTAAAAATTCTTAGCAGTATGATATCCAAACATTCCAAAAGTGGCTAATGACTGTAGCTAATGTGCACCACAAGATGAAGCATATGCAATTAAGGTCATCAGATTCAAACCTGATCAATCTTAAGTGGATCACCCTCGAGAAGCCGAGCATCAGCTGGAACAATATCCCCAAGCTTGATGCTGATTATGTCACCCGGAACAAGAATTGCAGCATCCTGCTCACCCCACCTTCCATCTCGAAGAATCTTCATAAAAGAGATGTGGAAAGTACATTAAGCAAATGATAACCATAAATGAGTATATAAGAAACCAAGCCAACAAACTAATGTATTTTAAAACGAATTATGAGTTACAAAAATAAACTAAAAACAAAGTATGACATTGTAGACTCTGTGGTTGAAACAAGTAGCAATAAGGAAGAATATCAACAAACCTTTGCTTTTGGGGCAAGACGTGCCATGAGAGCAGCAGCTGCATTCCCAGCGTTATTCTCCTCAATGAAACTGATGGTGGAATTTATCACAAGAAGAGTAATAATACCAACAAAGTCTTGCCAATCAGGAGGCTTCCCCTGTTGTAAGCAAAGCATTATTATAAAAACAGACCAAAAGAAGACACTAAAATACAATATTATAAGCTCTCACTCCTCCATTAGCAAGAGCAATGGCCATGATAGCAGCAGCTTCCATCACCCAAGAAAGAGGATTCCACATGAAACCAAGAAATTTAAGGAATTTGCTTTCCTGCAACAAACCAAAACCATAAAAACCAAAAACTCCAGAAATTACACACACATGAATATAACATATAGAGAAGAGAAGGTAATGAAAATGCAACCTTTTTTTCTTCAAGTTTGTTATGACCAAAGAGAGCAAGTCTTTCCTCAGCAGCTTCAGTAGTGAGACCTTCTCTGTTACATCTCAGACTCTCAAAAACTTCTTCAATAGGCACATTTTCCTGGAAACAAACAAAAAAAAAACAAAAATTTCTTCATACTCTTTCTCTCTTATAAAAATGTAACATTACAGAAACCCAAAAAACAAAACTTTTTTGTTGATTAGATCTGTTACCAGATCCACAGTTTCTTTCAAAACAGCCTCAAGGACTTCTTCTTCTTTGTCTCCCATATTCTTCTTCTATAAGCTCCTCCAAAAAAAATACAAATTATCAGAAAATTCACTATGTAAAACTGATAGAAAACTTCAGTACAAGGAAAAAAAATGGTAGATTTAGAAACCTGATAGTTGAGTTTGATTACTTAATCTCCTTTGTTGGTTGCAGAGAGAAAAGAAGAGTAGAGAAAATGAGATAGAGGTTAGTGGCAGTATAGGAAAGCTCACTTTGTTTATCCATTTTATTATTATTTTTTTATTTATTCTCAGTCTTATTTAGGTATCTTTTTCTTTTTTTTTTTCAACATTTTTTCTCCTTACTTCAATATTCTTTTTTTTTTCTTTATGGGGAAAGATTCAACAGACCATTAAATTAAAAAAAAACTTCAATAAACAATGTGAAATAAATGAACTAATTATTAAACTTTATATTCCTTTTTGGTGATTCATCTTTTTTGTAAATACCATTATTTTAGTTTTGAAATAAATGGCTTAATTTGAAAAAGCTGTAAATACGGCTTTTAAAGCTAACATTATAGTTGTAAATATATAGCTATTAATAATTATATATGCCTATATAAATAAAAAAAATTAATTATTAAACAATAGTAACATAATATTAGAAGTTTTATTTGTATAAGGCTTCACCTTTTAGTAAAATGTGTAATAATAAGTAACGTACACGAAATAAAAATATGTTTCTTGTGAGCCAAATCCAATAAGTAAAGTACCTTTGTCCTCCTACCTAAAAATATTAGGATAACATTATATATATGTTATCAAGTTATATAATTAAGCAAGGTTTGGTTTAACATTTAGAGTAAAAAGTTTTTAAGTTTATTTTATTTTTGTAGGTGAGAAAATATTTTTAATAATAATAAATAAATAGAAATAAAAGCAAGTGGATCACACTAATAGCCATGTGCATCACATATGTGAAGAGATGAGGCCCATTTAGGAATGTGACACGTGTCTATGAAAAAAAGAGTCAGTTCACAATTTCCAAACCACGTGATAACTTTTGTATCTTTCTTTTCATAAAAGTTTTTTTAATAAAGTTTTAAATTCCGTACCGTACTCGTCCGTACATAAGACATTATGAGAAAAGAGAATAAACACATTGGTTGGTTTGAAATAGGATCCTAAGTATGGGCTTTTACAATTGTTAACTTAAAACCCAGTAGTGGCCCATTATGATTTTATTTGGATCCTGTTTACTTTTGATATCTGACGAAACTAGATAAACATGACCAAAATGTCAGTCAGGGCCTGGTTCCAGCGGGTAAGTCCTTACAATCAGCATGGTCGCATAGTAGATGGACATTCAGTTTGTTCGGTTTAAACGGTTAAGTATTTTCGTTTTGTTCGGTTTAAATTATTCAGTTTTTTTGGTTTGGTCAGTTTTCAAAAATTAATTTCAAAATAAAATCGAAAACATATCAGTTTGTTCGGTCAGTTTTCGGTTTGCTCGGTGTTGGGTTAAAAAAATATTTTCGAATTCAATCCAATTAACCCAAATAAACCGAATAAATCTGAAATTTTACTTTCGATTCGCTTTATTCGGTTTTCATTGAATAACCGGTTAACCCAAACCGAAGCATGATTTTTTTTAGTTATTCGGTTAACCGATTAAATCGAATATTAATTTGAACCGAACCGAAAACCGAAGTAAAAATAAAAAAGTTCCCATCTATTTACTCATAAAACCAAATAAAGCGAAACCGATCTAGTTCGGTTTGGTTTTCGGTAAACCGAACAAACCAAACTGAATGCCCAGGTCTAACCAATATGCTATATGCTATTCAAAACAAAAAGTAAATGGAAACAACAAAAATGAAGAACACAGAGATTATCAAAAGACCCTTTTGAAGCTTTCAACAAAAATGAAGCTATCTTTAACATAATCACATCTTCAACACAAAGATGGAAACAACAGATGAAGAACAAAGAAAGAAAACTCCGCCTCCGGAAACCCGAGATCCAAACCCATTCTCAAGTATATATATACACACAAGAATCAATCCAGGGCTGAGTTGTTTTCTTTTGTATTGTTTTACTAACTCACTTCACATTTTTCCTAACTGTAACATTCTTGAAAACAGATAGCCATTTCAATACACTGAAAAGCTTTGTCCATCTTCTACTATGAGCCTTACCAACAAAAACATTCTTCTGAGAACACATGAAACCATCTAATGCACTTTGCAACTCGGATTCTGGTTCATCTAAACTTAGCATCTGAGAGTTATTCCATATATTGAAATCTTCATATAAACCTTGTGGAGTAACTTCCATTTCCATGTCAATATCATCACTGTACTGACCACTACCTTCTGCTATGTTGTGAAGATCTGACACAACATTGTAGTATGATCCATCTAAATTTGTCAAACTCAAACCGGAATAATCGATACCGGTATTGGTTTGAGAAGCTGGGAGATTGAGTAAGTTCCTCATCATAGATATTTCATCATCATATGATATTACTTCATTAGTGTGATTCAGTGCAATAGTTAACATCTCCTCAGCTTGAGCCTGAATCAGAAACAATCAAAACAGTTTACGAATCATAAAATAGAAGAGAAACCAAATCAAAATCTGTTAGAGAGGATCAGTGCCTTTTCAATCTTAGATAACTTTTCAACAGGAATATACTGATGATCCACAAGCAATCCAAGAACTTGAGCTACTACATTGAATACAACAGCGGTTTTCTTATGGAATCCAAGAGGTTGGTGGTACACATGAACACTATTATCCAGAACACATGATCTAGCATGATCCAAAGTTACTTCCCACATCTTTGAAGACATACCACTACCAAGAATCTTCAAGAACATCAAAAACCATTTTGACTCATCAGCAGAGAATGGATTACAAAACCATTACTGACCAAACAAAATGATTCTAAGTTACATAATAGGAAGAAACATGAATCTTACTTGTCGGAGTTTTGAAGAGTTTAAATGGAAATAAGTTAAGAAGTCCTTGACAGTGTTTATATTAGACCTATTGAGTCGTTTGTGAAATGCTCCATCTTTGCCTATCTTTTCCAATCTCCATACTTCATCAAATAGTGAAGGAGGATGATGCTTTTTGTACACTACAAAGAAGGGACAAGGCAATAAGAAGATACTCTTCAATGATACATAATGTGAAAGAACATATACTTACACTCTCCTCGATGATCCCTTACAACAAAGGAATCTGTTATTGCTTCTCTAACTTTGATAAACTCAAACTGATCCATTGTTCGTACTCCGAGTCTAAACTTCCTGCTCCTAGTCCAACTAGAGTTATCTGTAAATGAAATTTCATCCAGAACAGCGATGCCATCATTAAGAACTACAATTACATTCCCATTGAGTAGAGGTTTCTTTCCTTGTCTTTCTCTTATAATGTTATTCTTGATATCCTCAGCTGTCCAATGACTATCACTATCAAAATCACCCTCAACAACAAAAATCTCGAGCTTTGCGGATGATGCAGGACCAGAAGAAACAATTTGGCTAGTTGAAGAATCGATTAGTCCAACTCTTATAGCTTGGCTTTCATCTCCTTCTATCCGAGCTGAAGTAAACACAGGAAGTGATAGATTGTTTAAGAACTTTAACTTTAGGTTTCTTGATTCCAAAGGATGAATCTCTTTTTCACAAATCCTGAACATATATGAAGATAATATTTATAAACAGAAAAACCTGAAAAATCTAATGCAGTGTTTATCTTGAAAAGTAGTTGTACCATTTGATGCCTGCTAAATGCTTTCCAAGAGCTAATTCAACTTCTTCTTTGACCTGTTCCAATCATAGAGAGAGATTTATAATTCAAGTTGATAAAACAAATACACAATCTTATGAGAAAAGTAGTATGATACATACCACTTTCCGAATCAAGGGCTCGAGAACAGGTTCTAGAAAATGTTTGACAGTTTGTAATCTCATTACCTCCTGAACCACACTAAATTTGGATTCAAAGTCATATGTAAGAATTCGCATTAAAACAAACAATCCTATACATAAAATCATAACTTTACAAAAACTTTAGCTTTCTTATCATATATGTTAGTATCATGATTCTAGTGTATCAATCCAAAAGTATGACTCTTTGTTTATAGACAAAACCGAAACCAAGGCAAGAACACAATGGTGCTCTAAATCATGACAAGAACACAAGCTGTAGAAGTTTGACTCATATAGATTACTCTCAGTTTTGTCTTAAATAAATCATCACAAAACTACAAATTCTGTAATCAAGATCAAAAATTTTAGAATATAATTCATCCTAATAAGATTAAATCTTAAGACAAATGGGTTACTAGCTACTGAATCGACAATAAAAACATGATAAAACATAGAAGCTGAAACAAAAATTAAAACCTTTTGAATCTTCTACGCTTATCCTCAGATGAGCCACCTTCAACACGAGCTTTCCCTTCTTCAAACTCTCTCTTCTGCGACATCTTTCAGATACCATTTACAGTTTATGTTTATCAAAGCCTAAAGATTATATACATAAAAGAGCAACAGATTTATTATAACTCTTATAGCTTGGAATTTATCTCTATCTATTGCTTCCTATCCTAACCAGTTCTTCAAAATATTTCGCAGGAGTTGAACATTAAGATTGAGACAGAACAAGGAGAATGGTGTTGTGAAGCTTTCTCAGTAGTTGTGCTTTCTGGGACCCACTTAAAAACGCGTTATTGACGAGTCCATAACAAACCCCTTATTTTTATTTTATTTCAAATCTATCTAATACTATCAAATATATTGTTTTCAGTCTAGATTATATTAGTGTAAAAATAAACTCTCAAATTTTATTCAACATGTATTTCGTATTTGTCATAATATTCACACAATAAGATTACCACCTACAATTATATCAGTTTTTGGAATATATTTACATTTTTTAATCTGTAAGAGGAGTGATCAATGTCGCCGACGACATCTCTTTAGTATGTTGTCTGGAGCTGTTAGTATGTTGTCTGGAGCTGAAGCTGATAGTCCATTTTGGAATGCTATTTCTTTCTCTTCTTTTGATCACTCCTCTTCCTCTACCTTTATCATTCTTCATTATCCTCTAATACATTGAACCTATTCTGTGTTTTGATTATACCTTCAGATTCCAGCTTTGATTTTTCTTTCCATTTGTCTTGTATTGCAAGTTGCCGTTGGAGATTAGGTGTTGAAGTCTTAACCAAATGTAAAGAAGGCTTTGTAAGTTCTTTGGGCTTCAACATGCTTTGGCCCAAATTACTCATTTCTGATTTCTTAACCCAAGCCTGTTTAGCTTGCTGTGTCTCTTGTGCTTTGATACAGCTACTATGAACTGGTTTCTTTGTTAAACTAACTCTTTTGGCCTTCTCCATTTCCTCTTCCTTAACAGCTTTCTTCTTCTCCAGCTCAGCTTGCTTCACATTCTCTTCATGTGCTTTCTTAAACAAACTTATAAACTTCAACAATCTCTCCAAAACTGCAGCAACCCATCGCTCGTTATTATTATTAGCTTCACCTAACAGTTCCAACTTAAAAATGAACATTTGCTCATCTTCCACGCCATTCATACCTTGCTTAAATGGACATTGACTAGGATCTTCACCAAAATAATGTGGAAGTGCATCAGTTTTTGTTTCCTGTCATCAAAAACAAATCATTTCAGGCTTTAAACATATTGTCAATGGCAAGGAGCTTGGAATCTAGTAAATTACCACGATGGAGTAAAGACTCAATACACTTGCCACTTCAGTCTTAGCAGTTGGTATGAAGTCCTTCAATGTCTGTTATCAAAAAAAAAAGTATGTTTATGGATCCACAAGAAGTTAAGGCTAAGAAAACTCCAGCTGAAACATACTTTACGAAAAACTTCAGAAACAGGACCATCACTTTCGGATTCAATGAGCTCCTGATTCACTTTTTCCAATCCTTTGATTATAGCTTGTATTTTCTCAGCCAGTGACTCCAATTGTATCTGAATTAGAGAAGAGAAGACAATCAAATGATGAGTCAATTGCAGCTAGAGGATTGAAAAGGAGAAAACACAAACCTTTGAAGCTGATTCAAGACTTTCAAGATCCTTGTGGAAGTCAAGTAGAACTGATGCTTTGGAAGCAAGTACCTAGGGGAAAAAAAGAGTTAGAGAGACATCAGAGTTATGTCTCCCTTCTGAGAACGACGTCGTTAGAAATGAGATGATGTTTACCTTGCAAAGATATTGTAAGAGAGTCATGTTGGTGTTAGTAGTACGTGTAATGTTTAATGTCTCTAAACTTTCCAACTTGAATCCAGCAGCAGCACCTGCAGAGACAGAGCAAAGGATCATATCAACCACAAAGTCACCAAAATCAATCCCACATTAAATAATATAATACTTACCTCTCACAGTTCCTTGGTTTAATGTGTTCCCTAAGTAAAGAATCCTTTTCATAATTTCTTTTAGCTTTTGTGAAGTACGGATCTAACGAACAACAAATAAGCAAAATGGACTGTACAAAAAAGTCTACTTTAGTTATTGAAAGCATCTTACCTCCTCGCACGCAGAGTTTACTCTATTCAAACTTGTTTTGAATTCTGTTATCTGCACAAGAAAAAACATCATTATCAAGAGGACCTATAATCTTAAACTCTGTCCTGCAAAGAATCAAGTAGAGAGAAAATAACAGTATGAGTAATGCCACCAGACCTTAGTGCTGAACTGAATCTTGAAAGAAAATACTCTAAGCTTTCCCTCTACTTGTGGCAACTTCATTAGCTCTAATAAGTACTGCGTGACAAAATGGATGACAGAAGAAAACACATTAACTAAGCTATTTATAGTAGGAACCAAAAACAGATCAAGATAGTAATCAACAAACACCTGCTCAGTCTTTCCCAAGTTCGTCTTGTCACCAGTGTAGTTCTACAAGAACTCGGGTCAATAACAAGTCACTAATGATAAACCAAGAAGAAAATATTGCTACTCAAAAAGTCAAGAGGGTAACCTTAAGAAGCACCATCTCCTCTTTGGTTGGGCAACATTTAATAAGGTTCTCTATTTGATCAACATCTAGTACAGACTCATCCATTGCCAGAACTGCAGCCTGTGGATTATGAATGAAAATGTGAATAATAATCATAACTCGTACTCAGACAAAGCAGATTTTGGAGCTTACCATCATATCAGGAAGTGGCATCTTTACTTTTGAAAGCATAATTTCAATGTTATTGGATCTCTTATTCTCAATCTGGAAAACCACAAGACAACCTAAACATAAAAAAATAGTGAAATATTGAATCACAAAAGCAAACAGATATGCAATGCCTTTCAAAAATCGCAGAGAAATAGACTAACTCAAGTTTTAGTAGATTCCTGGAAAATATCAAAACATGTTGTTTATAACTACATGACCAAATTCATAACATGCTTTTTGCTTTTATATTTATAGTTAACTACATAACCAAAGTCTCCTCATAGAAAAGAGCAAGTTAGACTATATGGAAATAACCAAGTGAGTCGAATGTTATAACATTACCAGACTAACTTTTTGAACTGATTTGCTTCGACGTCCAAATATATCATATGGTTCTTTAGCAGCAAAAAGGGTCTCTATTTCTGACAAATCAAATTCTAATGGTGCACTAGCAGAAACAAAAAAAAATGATTATCAATAGTTAATAAAACCATAGCTAGAATTTAGTTATTCTCTTACGTTTGTGATTCTGCATCTCTCTTTAACTCTTCCCATAAACTTCCCTCTGAGGCCATTTTTAGTTTAACCCATTGGAATGGCTTCATTGAAGACGTTTTTTTAGCTGACGACCCTAAACCAAGACGTGGAAGACCACTCCCTCTTCCTGCAGCTCCTCTGGCACCAAGCACTGGAGGTGGAGGAGGTCCAAGGCCCGGTGGTCCAAGACCCGGAGGTCTTGGTCTAGGAGCATGACCATCAGAACGCAATAAATTGAGTTCTCCCTGTGACATAGGAGGCGAGGAAGAGGAGTGATCAGTGGAAGAGAAAGAGATAGTGTTCCGTAATTTACTATCAGCTCCAGCGGAAACTACAGAGGAAGAAGAGAACATACTAGAAGCTCGAGCCAGATGAAATGGACTCTCACTAATTGTAACTGATTCAAGAGATGTCGTCGGCGATATTGAGCTCTTGGCTTGAGCTCGAGTCGCTTCCATCACAGCATCAGAATCCAAAGGCGAATTCTCTTCTACAGGAGTAAGAATCTCAGGATCCGAAGACTTAGTCTTCAGACCCGGACTCGGACTCGGATCCTTAACTATTCGTGCACGAACCAGGCTTTCAACGTAGGCGGAATTAGGAGGAAGAGGATAGTCAATTTTTTTCCAATCGCACCAGCTGAAAATAATGGATTTCATGGCGAGGTTAGGGATTACAGTTGAGAAANATGAAGAAGAAGGCACTGAAGCGGGAAAACTTCAGTCGTTGGATTAAACCGAACCAAAATAAATTAAACCGGAAACCCAATCAATTTGATATATTTTTTAATATTAGGCAACTAATTTATTAAACAAACCGGAATTGGTAATGTGATGACTTTAGCTTTCTCTGACTTTTTCTTGGTTTACTTTTTGATAATTAATATTGTAATGGTCATTGATCATTTCTGAATATACTTAAGAATCACCATGAGACATAAATAGTTTAATATGAAAACGAGAAAATAATATTTTAGATGGTTAAAGCGTGTTATATACATATCACTAAATATGTGATGTGCTCTTAGAGAAAAATACTAATATTTTATCACTAAATATATTTAAAAAATAGGTGAGTTCACAAACAAATATTAAACTATATTAAGTAGTTTTTTCGAATACTTTACCTGCCTCTTGCATGTATATAATTTGGCAACAAATCAAGGTTAGTTAATTAAATCTGCAAATGGTATTATGGTGTCACATTGAATAACTCAGAGGTTCTTGTCCTCTGACAATTTCCCACAAACTGTCTGATTTTGACAACCAACTCTCCAAGTTTGCTTGTGTCTATCATTCTCCATCTTTCTTGATTTGTATATTAATTTACAAGATATAAGTCAATTTCAATAATAAATCACATAAAGGTGAAATAAAAACATATTTAATACAAATTTAATGCAAAATATTTTGTAAAAATATTGTATATTGTATACTCCACTCAAAGTTAATACACATTTAATGCAAAATATTTTGTAAAATTAGAATTATATCTCTGTAATTAATTATTTTATAAAATATATTAATATAAGTTTAAAACTAAATTTTTAATATATGTGAAAACAGTTAATATGACATCTAATTCAGATTAGAGGTAATAATTTTAACACTCATTTATATCAAACATAAGAGCAAAATAATATAAAATTTTACCAAAAGAGGTAAACATGAGAAAAATGAGGGGAAAAACTGCAAAATCAATAGACATTTATTTACAAACAAATGGACATTTTTAAAATTTAATTGAAGAAAATAAAAAGTAATATTATACAATTCACACAAAATTAACTTACACCCAACTATACCAAACAAAATAAAAATAAGATAATATTTTAATTTTTTTTTAAAAGAGCAAAGAGATACCCAAAAAAAAAAAGTTAGAACTGGGAAGAATAAGCAAAACCCCCATTTTGCCCTCCTTGAAACTGAGTACGACTGAGCCCAGTCGCTTCAAGCATACGGTTCCACTCACGCGCCTCCGCATTTTCCCCAAACTCATTAACACCTCCGCCACGTCCTTCTCTCATCGCCTGGAGAATCTTCCACGCTTTCTCCTTCACACCTCCGCTCCCATTCTCTTCTAATTCCTTCAACACTTCCTCAGCTCCCACCTCGCTAGCCAATCCCCTAAACCTCATATTTCCTTGACAAAGCGTCAACA
>KE156967.1:47854-76145 GCA_000411055.1 Leavenworthia alabamica
GTAGCGGTGGCGGAAGAGGATCTTTGGTGGAAAGAGAACCATCTTTGCTTCTTATTTCCAGCCATAGCCAGAAAGAAAAGATTTACTGAGGGAAATCGAAAGAGGAGGAGGACGACAACGAAGAAGAAGCGGCTCCGAGCTAAGAACTCGATAAAACTTTAGTCGTTGATCCAGTCCAAAAGGTTTTTCATGATTAAACCGAACCAAAATAAGTTAAATCAAACCGGAATTGGTAATGTTGATAGTGACGGCTCTAGTTTTGTCTGACTTTTTCTTTGTTTACTTTTGATAGTTAATTGTATTTATAATAATTTCTGGATATACATAAGAATCAATATGAGACATAAATAATTTCCCGATTTAATACATTAAACTTTAAATTCCTAAAAAGGTAGTTGTGTCTTTGATTTTGATTCTACCAACCTCGACTAGATTACGTGAGGGAATTAGTAATGCAAAAATTAAGAGTTCGTTAGAGTTTTTGTTTAAATGTCATTTTATCTAATTTCACATAAACTAAAAATCAATTATTTTTTATTTTTTTGTTAATATTTTATATAAATTTATATTAAAATAGTAGAGATATAAATTAAAGTTACATACTTACATACATACTCTGAAAACGAAAAAAAATACTGTTTTTACATATATACATTCTCTCTGTTTCATACTATATATTGTTTTAGGTTTTTTCACATTTATTAAAAAAATATAGAATTTTTATATTATACTTTATTAATGTATTAGTTAAAAATTTTGGTTGATCATTAAATAAAATAAATAGAAATAATAATAGAATATTAACTGAAAATATATATTAAAAATCTAAACTTATAATTATTTTAAAACAAATAAAATTTGAGCTCTAGAGAGATCTCATCTTAACACTTATATACTAACTATACTAAGATTGTGTGAAGATTTGAGCTCTAGAGAGATCTCATCTTAACACTTATATACTTTCAACTTTTCGTATTGATTTTGTTTTTTTTCTAAAAAGTTATTATACTATAAACTTTTTATGCATGCCTGAAGGTGATGATATATAATAAATACTACTCGTGGTATTTATGATCATGATCAGGTCCGGCCCGGCCCTAACTCCTTAGCAAATAAAAAAGTTGATATTTTATTTGTGAAAATCTATGGTCGAACCCATAAAGATAACTAATACTTGTTTATTGAAACCACCATGCCAAGGTTGTTCAAGAAACAGAAGATGGAGTAGTTCCAAGAAACGTGCAAGAAAGGAGACTGTCTCTATGAACATTCACCCTTTAAAGACAAAGAAATCACTAGCAGCTAATTCTGCAAATTCAAGAACAGTTTCAGAAAACAAGATTCAGAAGAAGGATGAAAGGATCACTAAACCTATGACTAAGAAAGTTCAAGAAGAGATAAAGAAGTCAACTAACAAGTCTACTGATAAAGAAGGTCAAGAATAGAGATATAGTCTCTTTGGAAAACATTTGTGGCTAATGGTGTTTAATGGTTACTTCGTGTAGGTAAAGAAGTTAAATCTCTGAAGAACATGGAGAACAAAGAAAACTCTGTGAGTACAAAAACTTCTTCAGTTCACAGAATCATAACATTTGTGTAAGTAAAAAGACTAACAATAGCTTACTCTATATAAATTAAAACAAATACAACCATGGCAATTGTGTCCGAAAACGAAAACAAAAACAAAAACCAAAGTGATCTGCAATAGAATTATCACTCTTGTACTTTATGTCCAAAAGCTTTAATGATACGAACTAGTAATCTATCTCCACTTATCTTTCTGACACGTTGTATTAGTTCACTCCGAGAGATTCTCTTGTTCTGTTACATATAAATGAAAACAACTATTAGAATAAGAAATTAAATACCTGAAAAAAACAATATAATATAATAAACAAACACAAAACCACTTACTTGTTGATCTTTGTAATGTTTCTGAATGATAAGTATTTGTGAAGGATGTAAAAACTTAGACAATGCTTTGATTAATACAGGAAAAGCCATCCATGGCGATCTCAATCTCCTTGTACTTGCTACAAAAAACAGTAATTAATAACAATGTCATAAAAGACTGAATCAAGAACCAGGAACAAGAAATCAAATTTGGTTTTTGCTTACGAGTTAAGAAGTTAAATGAAGGTTTAACGCAGACAACAAACTCAGGCAAGACATGTGTGTTCATCTGTGTACTCCACACAATATACTTGTTTGGTGAAACTAAATCATCAACACCTGAATCATATTCTTGTGAACTTGGATACGATTGAGTTGAGCCTTGATGAACAATCTCTGATTTACCTAATATAACTCTACAAAGTAACATGAATCTAATCTCATCTTCTGATTCTATAGCTGAATCCTTCAAACTATAAAACAAATAAACAAAACAAAAAAAAAGATTAATTAATGAGTCATGATAAGACCAATGAATTATTATAAAAATATTATTACCAATCAAGAAGTAAATTATCTGGGGAGAGATATAATCCAGAGCCATAAGATCCATTATTTCTCAATGGCTCACTAAATCCATAATCTAAAATCATTTTAAGTTCTTGTTTCTTAAGAACACACCAACCATATTTAACCATAGCTCCACCGCCATGTTTCATCTCCACAGCTTCTTGAAATATCTGAAACGTCTTGAACTTAGCACGTGATCCAACGGTTTGAAATCGATTTCTAAAAATGGAGAGAATCTGACATTGATCACCAAGACCAGCTTTACAATTACGAAAGATTAAATCATGAGCTTTATCTCCTTCAAGCAATTCCATTAAACCAAGTTCATCAGATAAAGACAATGAACGTTGATTAGAATACGAATCACAGCTTCCTGATTCTGATATAGTCGATCCTTCTTGATCTGAATTATGAATATTAGCTTCCACTTTAGTTCTTAAGTATTCCATTGATAAAAAGAAAATATCGAAATAGTAAGCTTATGTGTGTTTTTGAGATTGAAAAAAGACAGTAACTTAAAGAGTTCCAAGTACATATAAATAATACATGGAAACTAGATAAACCGCCTTTTGTTTTATTTTTTCGTCAATTTTGTTTTTGCTTTATTTTATTAATAATAATAAAGTTATAAATTCTTGTATTTATCTCCGTGTAGAAGACGTAAAGAAATAATAATATGTTGCGGGCGGCGCTACCTGTTTTAACTAGGAAGCCTTGTTCGGTCGTTTCCGTGTTGGAGTTTCGGTAAGTGGGTTGGGGATGAGTTGAAAAGACGAAAGTACCCTTTGCTTCAGTGNTGGATTGATAAGTTTCGTTAAGCGGGTTGGGGATGAGCTGAAAAGACGAAAGTACCCTTTGCTTCATGGATGGATAGATTTCGTTAATTGGGCTGGGGATGAGCTGAAAAGACGAAAGTACCCTTTTCTTTTACTGGGTTGATAAGTTTCGTTAAGTGGGTTGGGATGAGTTGAAAAGACGAAAGTACCCTTTGCTTCAGTGGATTGATAAGTTTCGTTAAGTGGGTTGGGGATGAGTTGAAAAGACGAAAGTACCCTTTGCTTCAGTGAAATGTATCCATCCAGTTGCGTCGCCACACGTTTTATAACGTAACCATGTTTTCAGTATTGTTTTTAGAATCACACCAGTCTAAGGACTAAATATCTACCAACAACATACATGTGTTTTGTGAGAGACTCACATTTTTTGTAATCTACTTTTCAGTATCAGAAAATATCGTCTAACTATTCAATAAAACTGATTTTTTTCATATGCTCAAAAGTCATATTATAAGTAAATCAACATGTCAAAAACATTGGTAATCACAGTGGAAGGTTATGTAGACGGGTAGGGATGATCAAGATTATGGTTAATTAAACACCGGTTATATTTATAATTTTTTTAATTTTAATTATTTAATATATGATTAATATACTTACGGTTAAAACCGGTTAAAATTAAAAACATTTATGGCTAAAAACAGTTACGATTATATACAATTAAATTTAATTTATTTATTTACTAATAATATAAAATATAATATCATTAATATTTTTATTAAAATATATTTTTTAACTAATATTATCATATAATTAATTATATAAACATTTTGTTTTATTTTTAAACGGTTACGGTTATACTATTTCGGTTACATCATACGATTAACTAATAATTTTTATATGATTACGGTTATATGATTACGGTTAATAATTTACGGTTAACCATAGTTATTATTTATGTTTTACTTTCTCCAAAATGTGAATAAATTCAAATGAGAATTGATTTATAAGCTCATAATTGCAAAATAGTCAACTATGAATCCTCCTCTAAGATCATGCCACGTTCAAAATCTATCACATAGGTATATAATATATGGTCCCAATACAAAATGCCTCCTCATTAATAATCATAATATGATTCAATCGCCAATAATTTGTTAAATTCTCATAAAATATACATTTAGTATACCAAACGAAATCTGAATAATATAATTAAATAATATTTGACACGTACCTTAGAGATTATTTGGTTAGATCATCAGCATCAAGATGGAAACGTGTAGTAGAGATCTAGTCCTGATCATGATTTTTAAATTAACAGTTGAATTATTAATATGTTACGGTATAAATTATAGAGTATAGTTTTGGAAACTGAATCAAAATCTAACCAAACCAATCTGCATGGTTACGTAGATTCTTCCTTAAACTGCTACGTACCAATCTTTGAAAGTGATGGTTCTAAAAGTACATATGCAAAAGAACAACATGATAATATAGACGATAGTTTAGATTAACAAAATATTTAGGTTTACTATATAAGATTTAGTAGTTTAGATTACGATTCGTTGAGTTTATTTAAAACGAATAAGTTTCTGTTGGCATGGGCTTATTGGATTAACTAAATCCAATTGCTATAAAATATAAACCCATGTGTATAGATTCAAATTGGTAGAATAAATTATAAATGATATATTATATGCTATATTTGTATTTAACTATTGCATTCAAACGCAAAAATGGCCGAGCCATATGTGAGAATATTCTTTAAAAAATATGTATAATGCAAGAAAATGAACGAAAAAAATTATACTAACATGCTCTTCAATGTGCTGAGCTATTTTGTCTTTAATGACTTTAGCTAATCTTGTTTTATTGTACATAGTAGAGTACTTAATATATAATTATAAATTTATATTAGAATAACTTAAATAATTCTTAGTAAAAAAAACACTAACGTAACAGTTATATGTGGAAGCACATTTGGCCTATGGTTAAAGATTTAAAAGTTTTTACATTAGATTTGGAGTTAGAAACCTAGATAACGCAATTATTATAGATTAAAAGATGTAAAGGATTTCCAGAGGTTCCTGTGCGCGCAGATTGTATCGTCTGTCGTGGTCTCATGTTGCGGGGAGAGCTTGTCCATCATAAGCGATGTCGTACCTGCATAACCGTCCATCGAAGATCTGAGTGTTTGCGGAAGAGCTTATCCATCATGGGAATGTCGTATATTCAGAACCCGAGAACCGTATGTTAAAAAGTATTTGTGTCATGAAATTATCATAAATAGAAATTGTTATCGCATTCCTAAAAATCTGTAATATTAATGATGTAATGAACGTTAAAAAATCAGCTATATATACATATAATGTTTCAGCGGACTCAGTCTAAATTGCCAAACTAATTAAGATTTTTAATGTTTGACTTTTGCTATATTGAAACAGGAGATCCGTGTCTCTCTTTAAGACAGGGATGCAAGTTGAATCGGAAAGTTACATATATTATTGTCGGAAAGTTACATATATTATTGTCGGAAAGTTCATATATTATTGTCGGAAAGTTATATTTTGAATGAGTCAATATACATAATTATCGTAACGTATTAAACCATTAATGACGCTTATAGCTAATTTTCTAGTTCGTAAAATCGACAGTATAGGTAGTATTTTTCAAGGAAACATTAATGTGTCATTTAGATTATATAAACACAAATTTAAATTTATTATTAACGCAAAATAGTATATTTACACATCTATTTTATATTAATATTTGTAGTTTAACTTCTTATAGAACTTTGGGTTATATCTTATATTAAGTGAGAACTCTGACTATAAGTTAATCATCGTTGCAATGGATACAATAATCTATGTTATTGTTTAATACTTAATATTTTCTAATTATTTTTTCCTGATTTTTCTCTTTGGATGCTGGCACGTAGCCCTGGGCAATCGGATCGGATCAGTAAAATCCGAAATAGATCGGATTCGGGTTAATCGAATATAGGTGTATAAGTTAATCGGTACAGTTTTATTTCTAGTTTGGATTTCGAATCGGGTCGGTTTAAAATAATTAATTTATTCAAGTTGTTCGAATTATTCGGATTAAAATTTAATTTTTGAAATAAAATTATATAATTTTAATAGAATAAATCGATTAAATAACAATTTTGATTCGATTAATCCGAAATTTGTTTGCATTGATCCAATCCGAATAAATCTTGATCCGAACCGATTAATCCGAGATTTTTTATCGGTTTATTCGGTGAATTTTGAAATTTCCGAATAATCCGATTACCGAATAATCTGATTATCGAATAACCCGATCTGTTTAATCCGATTAATCCGAATGCCCAGGGCTACTGGCACGTGTCTTACAGACTTACAGTCACATTAAACCCTTAAATTTGTTAGATTAAAATATTAAAGCCTAGGTTTTGTTATTGGTATTATAATTAAACCCTAGGTTAACCTACAAATTATTTAATTAGATAGTGTATAAAATAAGATATAACCTAAAGTTCGTCTACATCCAAAATAAGAGATTATGTATTAATAATTCTTTAGTTTTTGTTTTTATATTTAATCACTTTTAACAAAAGAAAACATGAACATTTATAAATTTGGACTGTTTTATGAAATAATATATACATTTTCCAAATAAATCACTATTAGTAGGGCAATGTTTCATACATAGTCAAAGTAAAGTTAATATGTGACCCAAAGGGCATGGTAGATTCACCCAAAGGGCATGGTAGATAATGCAGGGTATCTTGTAGAATTTCAACCAATTTTTTTTAATGAAATTTCAAATAGACATGGAAAAACATAATTTTATATATTTTAATTTACTTTATTAAAGTTATAAAAGTTTTTATAATTATTTGAGTTTGAGGTTTGGCCACAGTAGTTTAGACTTTTCTACTGAGAATTAAATTATTTTAGACATATTAAATCAAATTAATAAATAAAGAGGCTCTGTATTAACCCTACCTCCATAAGTTATGGACTATTGAGTGGTCGTCAATTCAATGGATGTGTTCATAAAAATGGAGGTGACATTAATTTACGGCTGCTATGTCTAAGTTGCTAGTTATTTGGAAATCGATGTATTTATTATTACTTGTTTTATAATATATTTTAGTTTTTTTTGGTTGCAAATGTTTTGTAAATTTTATGCAAAACTTAAAGCATTTAATGTATTGTGGAGTATTATAGTACAAGATTTTTAATTTGTTGAACAGATTTATAATAAAAATATTAAATTATTATTTGTAAAGATTAATATTTTTTTTAATTTCTCTCCTTTTAATTTAGTCTTAGTTTGATGTCACATTCTCTTATCTCACACATCCTGTTTGTTGTATGTTTATGATTACTAGTGTTCATAAAATTTTCTTTCAATTATTATTTTATTTTATCTTTGGAAATAAAACATTTAATTGATTTTTATCCAAAACATTTAAAATTATGAAAATGCAAACGAATTAGTGATTTATGCTTTATATGCATTAGTATCCACCTTCTAATATCTTAGATTTTGCTATATATAGTGGTTCGATTTAACAAATTTGATTTGACTATCTATTTAATAAAAATGTATTTATTTTTTCGATCAATTATTTTTTTCAGAATTTTGTACTTAAGTGTGTTTGCGCTAGAGTAGTATTAAGATGTGTGAATTACCGCAAAGTTATTGGCGGTATTGTGTAAATGAGAACACACATAAGAAAAGATCACGTTGTAATTTGTAGGGATATTAAACAAGTTTTAGAATCTCAGAAAAATAATACATCGACTGTCGGACGATGATGATGTCTAATGAACCTAAAAAGACGTGAAAGCCCATGGATATAGAGATGAAAAGAGATTGTTCGGATCTAAAAAATATATTAGGGTACCCATAAACGGTGGTGATCGGAATATTACACACCTAACTGTTATAATCATGGTTTAATTGTATGTGAATTTTAGATGATATATATAGCCCAATAATGGAAAGCAAGCATAAGTGGAATGAAATTATTTTTGCGTTTTGTATTCATGTTTGTTATTTATAAATTAAAACACTAAAAATATCACTATAATTACTAAAAAAAATAAAAACAAATATGTGTGTTTTGAAACCATGCACTAGTAAAGAGAGACATAGAAGAAGGCTGACTTTAGTATTTGGAGAGAAAGATAGTAAATGCAAATTGCTGTCCATGTTGACTCTTTGAAAATGCCAGCTTCTTCATTATTGGTGCTTTTCATTTCATTAATTTTTATTAATTACTTTCTAATTTACTCATATTTTTCCTCTCTATCTTACTTCTTTCTATAAATATAACTCACATCTCTCCACTTCTCCAGACAAAACCAAAACTACTTAGGCTTTCTTTGTCTTAACCCTAAAATTTCCAAGAAGTTTTTTCAAAACAACCGACAAAACTTATCTTTTGTTCTTGAATCTCATCAAAACCTATTCAAGAAAGTGTAGTTTCTTGTCCTCAAACAATATATTTTCATATTGAAATTAAGGGAGAAAGAAATGGGAAGACCACCTTGTAGTGAGAAGATTGGAGTGAAGAAAGGACCATGGACACCTGAGGAAGACATCACTTTGGTTTCTTTCATTCAAGAACATGGTCCTGGAAATTGGAGATCTGTCCCTACTAACACAGGTTTCTCTTTGTTTTTATATTTTTTAGTTTTAATAAATTAAACACAGGTCTGGCTTGTAATATTATTTTTTTCACTTGTTTGGTTGGTATGATCATTTAAGACAAATCTCATAAATAGCCTAAGTAATTAGGACACCGACTCTTGTCTAATTACCATTTTATCCCTTTCATTGAGTTATTTGGGTTAATAATATAATTGTTAATTTGGTGTGTTTAGGTCTAAGGAGATGTAGCAAGAGCTGTAGATTGAGATGGACTAATTATCTTAGACCTGGTATTAAACGTGGAAGTTTCACTGAGCATGAAGAGAAAACAATTGTTCATCTTCAAGCCCTTTTAGGCAACAGGTATATATATATGTTTCAACTATATATTATCTATGTTTGTTCAAAACGTTACATTTATTAGGTATATATATGTATATAATAAGATCTAATTATATTTTGATGTGTGTGTAGATGGGCAGCAATAGCATCATATCTTCCAGAAAGAACAGACAATGATATAAAGAACTATTGGAACACTCACTTGAAGAAGAAGCTTAAGAAGATTAATGAATCTGGTGAAGAAGATAATGATGGTTTCTCTTCATCAAACACTAGTACACAAAAGCAATATCAAAGCAATAACAAAGGTCAATGGGAGAGAAGACTTCAAACAGATATCAACATGGCAAAACAAGCTCTTTGTGAAGCTTTATCTTTAGATAAACCATTATCAACTCTGTCTCCATCATCATCAACGCCTACACCAGTTGTTTCACCACAAAACGTTCCTAGTTTCTCATCAGCTTTGCTTGATCGATCCTCGTCTTCTTCCTCCACAACAAGCAACACTAATCCATACACATCAGGGGTATATGCATCAAGTGCTGAGAACATCTCTCGGTTACTTCAAGATTTCATGAAAGACACACCAAAGACATTAACTATAACATCATCATCTCCGGTTTCAGAGACCGGATCACTCGCTGCTGCTGTTTCTGAAGAAGGTGAAGGATTAGAACACTCTTTCTTCGGCTTCAATTCAATGGAAGAAACTCAAGAGGCAAGCTTCTTCCATAATCAAGAAATCAAACCGAAATTAACAATGGACCAAGATCATGGTTTAGTATCACAAGGGTCTTTGTCTTTATTGGAGAAATGGTTATTTGATGAGCAAAGCCACGACATGGTTGGTATGTCACTACAAGGACAAGAAGCTATGTTTTAGTTACTAAACAAAGTTGAATGGTTATAATTAGTTATGAGTTATAACAAATAATATAAAGTTTTAACCTACAATATTTGTGCTTAGTATTGCAATAGGGTTTTAGAGTCTTTAGCAACTATAAGTAAAAAAAATTGTATGTAAGACAAAGGGTTATACAATGAGTTGTAATTTATGGCTCACATATGCTTATACAATGTCTTTGAATGTTTCAGATTAAATAAAATGATATTATTTATATACCTAACAGTTAACACATATAATTCGTTATTTCTAATATCTACCTTGTAGTGATTAAGGCCAATTGAATTATGAACCTTTTTTAAAAGTTGATTAACATAAAAAATTTACTGAATTTTGGGTTTAGCTTTTTGTTATATAGTAAGAGAAAAAACATAGACTTTTTGTTTTCTTTTATCAATTTATTTTGTAGTGATTAAATATTCTTACATAATATATATATGTTAAAAAACTGAAAGAACAAAAAAAAATACTAGTATGTATTTTGAGCTGTTGTTATTTCCTATCAATCATAATCCTGGAAGAAAAATGTCATTAAAGAGTCCACCTACTGAGTTAATTCAAACATTAATACATTTAATTATCTTTATTTATTTATTATTATTATTTGGATTTGACATAGATTTTATTTATTTCAAATTAAAAACAGGAGATAGGAGGCAAAATCTAGAGGTTGAAGAAACTTTGAAAACATATAAATAAAAATAAAAATTAAAGAAAAAGAAGAAAAATAGTTAAAAATGAAAGATAATTAAATGCTAACATGTGAAGGATTTGACTTGTGAAAGTGAGAGACAATGCACAAAACATGTCATGACTCATGACCCCATGGTTTTGTGAGTTATGTCTTATGACCCATGTTTTTAAATTCGCTACGCGCTAGTCGGTCGTTCGGAGTAGGACTAGCGCCTAGCCNTTTTTAATTATTTTTAAGTTTTTAATTTTATATATTCTAAATAAATTTTTAACTTTGATATATTATGCTTTAAATTTTATAAATTTATCATTATAAATAATATTATAGTTCTAATTCATAAAAATGGTATTATTCTAACATCATAAATAATAACTAACATAAACAAAAACATACAATTAAAAATAAATAGTTTTTTAGTGATTATTTTTGTAATTATGACATATTTTTATCAAATTTTATAAAAAAATTCGGCTATACGAAAATTAATCGGATACACAAAGATTATTCGGTAATAAATCGGTATAACAATTAATTGGATCGACTAGAAAAAATTGGAACAACATGATCTCGTCTAGCGCCCAGACGGACGTCTTGACGACTAGACGGCCGATTTTTAGAACAAGACTTATGACTTATGGGTGACCTATGAGTGTGATTTAGCCACCGAACACTCTCTTTCGATCATAATCAATTAATTGGAATAATGTAAAATTTTTATAAAGTTGCATATTAACTAAAAATTAAATGATCAAACTATTAAATGTAATAGCAATATTTTGTATTTTGCAGGCAATTTCTGCTTTAAAATGAAAAATAATCTGTAATGCTAATGATCTAAATTGACGGAAAAAAAAAATAATAATATAATAAATTAAGTGTCAATGACTTACTACAAACTACAAACTTACTAAACTGAAAATTCGGATTTTTTATGTATAATAAAGATGCGGTGTAGCCGATTAAATCGAGTCAAAATATCTAGTGGACCAAACCGGTTCGGTTCAATTAGAAACCGAAGTCATATAAAACAATACCGGTTTAGCCAATTTCAGTAGGAGTCGTCGGCACCTCACCCTAAAAGCTTAAACCCTAGTAATCGTTAAAAGAGAAAGAGGGAAAAAGGCGAAAGCTTTACTACTAGTTTAACAATGGCGGAACAGCAAGAGATCATCGATCCCATGTCTGCTCAATTGAACACAGACCCGAAAGTGGATATGGAAGTTGAAGCCGCCGATGAGACAGCTGAGAAACGTGAGAGAGAGGAGANCTAGTGATTTGAATTATACCTTGTGACATATTTCGCAGTTTATATCACCTTTCTCATTACACCAACGTTGAACACATTTCCTATGAGCATACTGAGAACACAAACAAACTAAAATGTATAAACAAAAACAAATGAGAAATAAGAAATATGATTAAGTAATAATATATCACCTTTAAACTGCCACTACAAGAACAAGGTGACTCGAGGTTCTTAATCGAATCTTCATCTTGGCATATACGACATTCAACTGATTGAATAAGTGGTTCTTCTTCATCAGCCACATTGTGTTCTTCAGACTTGGTTTTATGATCTATAGATATAGTAGTAGATAAGCTTGTGCTTCCTTGAACTCTAGAGCTTTCTCCAGATGATTTAATAGATTGATCTGATTCTTTCTCTGAATTTAAAGTTTTAGATGGTATGAGATGGTCTGTAGATGAACTCAGATGATCAGACATATCTCTTCTCTCACAGTTTAAAACTCAATGTGACCTGTTTAAAAACCATAGAAAGCTCCAAGATTCAAAACAAAAATTTGTATAATCATCGAAGCAAAATGACAAAATGTTTCGTTTTCAAACCTAATCGAGTAATCCCCAAAATTTCAGAATCTAAATTCAACAATCAAGAGAGATATGATTTGAGTTGACTCGATTACAATTCAGGAATGAAACCTTAAAAACGTAGAAATCAAAGTTTTGAATCGCAGAAATGGATAAAGATAAAGAGACGAAGATCAATTATATCATTCATTACCTTTAGATGATTATATTCAGAATCGCAGAAATGAGAAAGAAGCTCTTCTTCAACGCACAGACAGAGCAAACTCTCGTTTACAAATGTGTTGATGTTCTGTCTGAAATTTTCAGATAAGTTAATTAAAGAAAAAATGAAAGCGCGTGTATACACAGAGACGGTGACGTCCGTTTAAAGCTGTTGAGAATTGAGTTTTCTCTCTCACTTGGAAAGCTAAAAACAAACGGTAACGGGTTTTGTTATGTCTTGTCGTGATTATAATATTTTTACAATTTTTTTCTTTTAATTTTGTATCTAATCCTGGTTCTGGATTTTAGATAATAACCACAATATTTATCACCAAAATCAATGGACCGTACCGGTTCGGTTCAATTGAAAATCGAAATCATTTAATCATATAATGATACTGGTTAACCGATTCTAGTAGGAGTCACTCACCCTAAAGCTCAAACCCTAGCTATCATCTAAAGAGAGAGGTGAAAGCTTTACTACTGCTTTACTTCATTAACTATGGCGGAGCAACAAGAGATCGTACATCCTCCGCCAGCTCAGGTAAACACAGACCTGAAAGTGGATATGGAAGTCGAAGCCGCGGCCCCGAAAGCTGAGACCGGCGATGAGACATTTGAGAAACGTGAGAGAGAGGAAGCAGAGGACGCAGGTGAATCTAAGAAACAAAAGGTTGGAGAAGATGAGAAGTCTAACGGGTCGGGTCCAGTCAAACTGGGTCCGAAAGAGTTCGTTACCTCTGTTGCTATGTTCGAGTACTTGGTCAAGTTTATGCATTTTTGGCCAACTGATCTCGATGTCAATAAGGTAAGGCATATATAGTTTTGTGATGTGATGTGACAGTTATTTCAGTTTCTGTAGAGCTTCTAACTCATTGTACTAAGCTTTGTTTTTGATTTGTACATTATAGTATGAGTTCATGGTGTTGCTAGATTTGATCAAGAAGGGTTATTCTGAGCCTGAGAAGAAGATTGGAGAAGGGATCAAAGCTTTCCAAGTTAGAACTCACCCGATTTGGAAAAGCAGATGTTTCTTTCTGGTTAGGGAAGATGAGAGTTCAGATGATTTCAGCTTTAAGAAATGTGTTGACCATATTCTTCCATTGCCTGAAAACATGAAGATTCCTGGAGCTAATGGCAATGGTGGTGGTGGTGGAAGAAGAGGTGGTCGTGGTGGTGGTAGAGGCGGGAGATTCAGAAGATGAATTTGTTAACTCCTTTGAGGCCTTGTTTCAATTTTTTTTTTTTAAACTGAATTTTTAAATTCTGAGTTTTTTTTTCTTAATTATGAAACGGTATCGTTTTGGCTTTAGGTTTTGCTATCGACATTATTAGTGACCCACAGTATCTTATTCTGACCAATCCTCTTTGTTACACTACTAAAAGATAAGATAAGGTCTGAGATTCCCACGTCAGCTTCACCAGATTCGTTAAGGCTCTCCTAACCATCCAATCTGCCACGTCACTAAATCCCACGGTTAGATCTCCAAATCTCAGCCACAAACTCATCTCATAACAATCAAAATAACTACAAAACGCCCTTACCCTTACCACCTTAGTCATCTTTCAAGTGTATTCTTTACTCTCAATAACCAAGTTATAGAGTTTGGTCGGATCCTAGGCAATGACAATGGTCACAATCCAATCCCCAGCTGCGATTTTCCAACCATGTGCATCGAGGACCAGGTTCCTTGCTGGTTCTTCCGGTAGGTTGAACAAGAATCTGACCGTTAAACCGATCAGCTCATCCACCAATACGACGTCGTTCAAAATCAACGCCAAGAAAGGAGAATGGTTACCCGGTTTGGCATCGCCGGGATACCTCACCGGCAGGTAAAATACACAGTTGTTACACTTACATTACATTTGTTGAAAATAATGTAACAAAAATATCTTGGATTGGTTTAACAAAACCGGATTAAAATTAAATGAAATTTAACCGGTTTAGATGATTATATAACGTGTATGTTTTTTCTTTTGAAACAGTCTTGCTGGTGACAATGGTTTTGATCCACTGGCTTTAGCAGAGGACCCTGAGAACTTGAAATGGTTCGTTCAAGCTGAGCTAGTCAATGGCCGTTGGGCAATGCTCGGTGTTGCCGGAATGCTTTTGCCGGAAGTCTTTACTAAGATTGGTAATAATAATAAGTTACAAAATATAAACATTTTCTTATAAAAAAAGTAAACAATGTGTTCAATTCAACTAATGTAACAGGAATCATAAATGCTCCTGAATGGTATGACGCCGGAAAAGAGCAATACTTTGCATCATCATCGACATTGTTTGTAATCGAATTCATACTTTTCCATTACGTTGAGATAAGAAGGTGGCAAGATATCAAGAACCCTGGAAGTGTGAATCAAGATCCAATCTTCAAGCAATATAGTTTACCTCCTAATGAAGTTGGTTACCCGGGCGGAATCTTTAACCCGCTTAACTTCACTCCCACACTTGAGGCTAAGGAGAAAGAGCTTGCCAATGGTAAGTTCATTACATTATAAAACACATTAACTTCTTGTGCAAGAAAGAAGTTAGAATAGTCTTCTTTGTTTTTGTAGGGAGGTTGGCTATGTTGGCGTTTTTAGGGTTTTTGGTTCAACACAATGTGACTGGAAAAGGACCATTTGAGAACTTGTTGCAACACTTGTCTGATCCATGGCACAACACTATTATCCAAACCTTTAGCGGTTAAAAGACATAAGAGGGTTTATGAATGTTATAACTACCATATCTATTATCACCTTTTTTTATTTTTCTTAGGACAATATTTCATGTTGTAATAACTTTATATTATTCAAATATGAATAAGGATCATAATGTGAAAGATGAAATTACATTTTGAATGGAATAAAGTGAAACCCTAGTTAATTAAATCTCATCATCCCAAAGTTGTTGGATTGATTTATAAGGGCTTGTTGTTTGATTCACAAGGAACTCTCCTCTCATAATCTTCCATTCTTCTAAATGGTCAATGAGTGACAAATCTTGATCATCTAATATAATCTCTAAGGCTTTCTTGTTCTCACTCATTCTTGTTTCATTAAAACTCTTCACTATAACACTTGCTCCTTTTGACATACCCCATCTTAAAGCCACCTTCATATATGGTTTATAAGTAAGTTAAGTCTCTTAGACCAACAAAAGAGGAAGGAACACAAACTTTGAGGTTCACCTGAGCAGGAGTTGCATTATGCTTGAGAGCAATGGATTTGATGATAGGATGTTCAATCACAGCCCTTGATCCCCAACAATTCCCTGGCCCACCAAGTGGTGAGTATCCACTTATATGTATATTGTTCTCTTCACACACTTGCCTTAGCTTTCTTTGTCTCCACAATGGATGCATCTCCACCTATACATATATATATGCAAATACTTAGTTAAATTTACTCCAAGAAATCTTGGTAGTATTGTCAAATCCAAACCTGGTTAATAGAAGGGGAGATAGAAGCGAAATCGAGGAGATCCAAGAGTTTCTTAGAAGAGAAGTTACTAACACCAATGGATCTACACAAACCCATCTCCAAACATCTCTCCATGCCTTGCCAAGTTTCTTCAATTCCCAAATCTTTCTCAAACTCATCTTCTTTTGGTATAGGTTCATTCACTCCTGGCTTTAGCTTTATTGGCCAATGGACCAAGTAACTATCTAGATATTCTAACCCCATTGTCCTATAAGTCAACAAAATGAAATTGATCTCTCCATCTTCATATCCTTAGGTGAGTATTCAACTATTCATGCTTAACTTACTTGAGAGTTTGAGTAAGGGCAGAAACAGGATCATGATGATCACTAGACCATAACTTAGAAGTGATAAAGATATCTTCTCTTGGAAGAGTTCCATAGGAGATAGCTTGTCCCAATGCAGTTCCTAGAGCTTCTTCTGATCCATATATCTTTGCTGTGTCAAAATGTCTATACCCTATCTATCTCCATTCCAACTTATTATTGTTAGAATTCTTAGCATATGAGTAACAAATAAAATAATTGAAGAAAAAGAGAAAATAAAACCTTGATGGCTTGATGGACGGCTGAGATTGTGTTATCTCGATCTTTTTGAGCACAATAAGTTCCCATTCCAAGTAATGGTATAGTCTTCCCACATCTGAGTCGTGCCACGTCACTTCTCATACTCTCCAAACTTAAGTAGTTTCTTTGTACTTTCTCTGTTGAGTTTATATAGGCAACTAAAAGGTCAACGAGCTTGACTTTTTTTTCGTTTCTTTATATATACGCCAATTTAGTTGTGACATATATTATTATTATATATGTTAGACAAAAAATCATATGACCTATTTATGGAATATTATTGTAATAAATGTTATATGATATTTAAGTTTTTAATAAGGTTAGGACTATGTAGGTATAGAAGCACGAGAGTTTTCCATGTCTTGTGGGATTTTCATAGCCTACCCAAATCCTCAACTCTCTAACCTCAAGATGATATCTTCTCTCAATAAATTTCCTCATTAGTGTTTTGAGTGTTTCCAAAATTATGGTTGTTCTTTCATTTTTTATTTTGCAACTTGAATTTTATAATGTCTTATTGCTTCTCAACTATTTTATCTTTACTTATTTAACTTTTAATTCAATTAATAGTCTAGTATTATGACAACAACTAAGTAGTTCAAAAGTTTAAAATTTAACTCAAATTCAAGAAAACATGATCTTGAATTGAAGTTTAACAGTTTCAAATCTTTATAAAATATGTTTTTTAACTATAAGATTTTGTTTATACCACAATTTTCATGAGTCAGCACGTTTGACATACGAGAAAATGTCAAAGATTTTATTTAAATAAAAATTTCAATGAGATTTGAAGTCAAATCGAATGCGATTATATGCTATCAACTGTTGCTTACTAACCAAATTACAAATGAATTAAGCGTTGACTCTTAAATTAATTCTCTCTAACTAATCTATTGAGAAGTTTAATAGATAATAAAGCTTAGACAACAGAAACAGTCATGTTCCTGCTTTTTTAGTGCACCGCCTAAAGATTTGCACAAATCTTTTTCCATGTGTTTTTTTAATTTCTTAATAAATTGAGAATTTGCAGTACTATCATTAAATGTCAACTACTGAGCACACAAAGATACATCTCATGACCTTAAAACATATAAAAACATATCATTTGGTCTGTTTTGTTACTGTCCTTTGGACTGTTGAAACTCCATCAACGAACTTTGTCCGAAACAGAACATTGGCATTGTTGAACATTCCTTCTTTAAGAGAAACCACAATGAACTGTAATAAAGCAAAGATCTTTTAGAAACCAAAAAAAAAAAATGGATAAAAATAAGTAAGTAAAGGCTTAAGACCTGCGAGTGAGGGAAATGAGTTTTTATCATTCTTCCTATGTTCTGTGTATGGCTGAGATCAAGAGCTGCATCAACCTGTTAGTTTCAGAATCATGACCAAACCCTTTTAGATCTTTTCTAAGTCATATATATGTGGTGAATTGAAATATAGATTGAGATATACCTCGTCTAATATATAAAGAGGAGCTGGTTTGAAGAGAAGTAATGCTAAGATTAATGATAGTGCAAGAAGAGATCTTTGTCCACCACTTAGTTCTGATAAAGACTGTTTCCAAACTTTTCCAAAGGCAACACGAACTTCAAGACCATCAAGGAAGCTACCTCCTTCAGGAGGTTCTAGTTTTGCCATTGTCCCAGGTAATAGAGTTGAAAAGATTGATCCGAAATCTCTAAAAACACACAAGGATTTAACAGAGGTTAATCATAAGCCTTGGAGAAGAACATAACAGGACTCAAGTGTTTTGAGAAATGAGAGCAACTCACTGGTTAACTTTAACCCAAGTAACTTTTAGGGTTTCTTTCTTCTTTTCGTCGAGCTCCTCAATCACTTTCTTGATTTTTGTTTTGTCATTCTATGTAAAACGAAATAACATTTTCGTTAGAAAGTGCAAACGAAGTTGTTGAAATACATTTTAGGCTCTGTTCCTTCGATAACTAACCTCGATTGTATTCTTTTTCGTTATCAGAGCATTGTATTCATCTTCTGCTTTTTCAAACATAGCCATGACCTTCTTGTTCACTCTTTTTTCCAAGCTTCATGAGGGAAAATGAATATTATATCAAAAGTTCCACACCAAGAATATACATGTTAAATCCTCATAGACATACCTTGATTGATCTGACTGGAGCTTTTCAAGTTTTTCTCTGGCTACATAAGGATCACAAGATTCAAAATCGTAATCTGTTCCTCCTTTTCCAAAAAGTTGCTTTTCAGATGCTATCCATGTATGCTTCTCAATGAGTTTGTCTACCTTCATGGAACAATCTTTGTGATCCGTCTCCATCCTTACTACCTATATATATAAAGTGAATTTCTCATTAACTTAAAGTATCTAGTTGATGATCCTTTATCTTACAATCACAATGCAAGGAAGTCTTATTTACGACAAAAAAGATGAGATCAAGTACCTCATTTTCTAATTTCTTTCTCTCAATCTTCATGTTACTAAGCTTCTGCAGACAGTTTTCCTGGTCAGTAACAAAACCACTTATCTGTGTATCACATTTCTTCATCTTTGCATATATCAACTTGAGCTCCGCAAGTGATTCATCATGAATCTTCTGTAAGGAATCAACCTGCAGAGGAATCACGTCTTAAAATGACATGTTTCTCCATTTTCAATGAAAGTAACAACAATACTACAGTCACCTTGGCCCGCTGCTCGTCTATTTTCGAAGTCAGAGTGTTTATTTGGGTTTTCAATGAAGCTAACTGGTTCTCCAGAGATAACTGTTCTTGCACCATCGCTTCTTCCTCCATCACAAGCTTCTCTTTTTCATTTTCATGACTCTATAAGCATGACGAACCAGAGACAATGTTACAGTGAAATAAAAAAAAGGCAATGTTTCCATGATAAAACTGGATTATCGAGGACAATGAAAAGAAAAATGGATTCAGAAGTCCAATGGCATGTAAGAATTCGACTGGAAGAAATAGAGTACCTTTAAATCTTTGGAAGCTGCCTGCATTTGAGCTTTGATGGTCTTAATATTTTTTTCCAAACCCTTGAGTCTTCCCTCCCTGTTTTTGTCGTGATCTTTGATGGAATTCTCTAGTGTGGAAACAGCATCAACACAATTTCTATAAGCAAGTTCCTTCACTTTGATTTGGGATCTCGCTTCTTCAAGCTCTACTTCAAGTATTTTTACTGCTTCACCAAGCTATATGTATACAAAAGATAAAAGGGATAGAAAGCATAAATGTATGTGCTTCAAGTACCAAGAAAAGCAATGAAACAAACAATTTAGTTTGAAAGATATAGATAGAACAGATGGAGATACAAACCTTGTGATGCTCATTCTGTTCAGCCCTCTTTAGAAACAACGACAACTCATACGTTTTTAGCTCTAACTGTGCATTAACGTCTGTGAATTTCTTTTGAAGAGGCTGAAGCTCTCTGATCTGTGATGTCACGATAAACCATCAATTTAAGTTTAAAATACTGAAAGCGTTTTATTACTGTGACATGAAGACTATATTGAGCAATCAGAGAGTATTAATAAGCTACTGCCTTATCAGATTCTTAGTAATTTCAATATATGCCTACTTGCCTAGGCCTAGCACACCTATTAAGTTCCAAAGAATATTTAGTTCTATAAAGGAATAATAGCTTAAGGGATTACCTGCGCTTCAATTTCAGCCAACCTTTTCTGGTGTCCTTGTAACTCTGATTCGGCTTCTGCCAGGTCATGAAGTTGCCTAAGGAGATCACCTCCACCCCTAAGGCAAAGGAATAAATATAAACAAAATGCTTTTATAGTTGAGTTTTACGCTTTTAGCTGAACCACATCCATAAGAAATCATGGAAATGACTCTAACTAGAGATCTAAGGGTCCAAGAAAGAAAGACCTACTTGCGACTCCCACCAGTAAGAAGACCACTTGGTTGGAATATATCACCTTCAAGTGTGACACTTGGAGTCCGAATATCCCGATTAAATGCAACCTGCAGAAGAAACGATGAGCAGCACACGTCAATGAGAGGCAAAAGCAATAAATTAGATCAAGTAGCGAAGAGTCGATGGAAAAGAAATCAAACCAACAAAGTGATAAAACTATAGAATTGTTTATCAATTGTCATCCATCAAGAGTTACTAAAAAGACTTAGAAAATCACAAAACATGCACAGACCACATAATCCAAGTATAGAGTTAAATATAAGTTGACATCATCTAACAAGAAAGAAAAGCTGAAGCCCCTGCCCACATAAAATACTAAAATGCTTGGCATAGACTTACTTCCTTTGCTGCATCAGTAGTTTTGCAAACAAAAGTGGAGCCAAAAACATACTCCATGGCATTCTGCAAAACAACATGAGTATACATTTTGAACCAGAAAAATCAACGCTTAGAGCTTATGCATGAGATAAAAATTATCAGCAATGGAGGATTATAAATTCTTACAAACTTGAAAAATAGAGGATTATGTATCAGATTCTTGTTACTAGATTTAGGTGGATACCTTTAGTTCATCACTATAACCGACTAAAGAAAGTGCCAGTTCTGCGTTACCCTTTCCTACCTGAATAGATAAACGAAAAAATTAGCAAAGAAAATGAAACCAGAGAGATTAAATTTGAAAGTAAAACAGATCCACATACCAATCTATCAGTCGCTTGCTGCACTCTGGGCTGAACAACGTAAGATTGGATTTTGTTCAGAGGTATAATTGTAACTCTTCTCCTAAGAGCACCGTTTTGAAGGAGCTGTTTTCCAGTATCTTCTGAATCTACAACAACATTATACAACTTTCCACCAGCAGTAACCTGAAAATAAGAAGCAAACTGACTTTAGACAATTGAAATCCAACAATGAGTATTTTGTAATAATGAGATATCCAGACTACCTCCAACGCTGTCATTGAGGACCTATCTTTTACTTTTATTAGTTTTGCAACCACACCTTTCACCTTAGATCTGTCAAAATTCCTCACAGGATCGCGGTATGTAAATTGAACATTTGCTAATTGAGCTGATAAACCACGGACTTTATCTTCCAGTCTTTGCACAACTTCAAGCTCGGACCCGCGGTCCTAAACAATTGAGTCAGAGATTAATAGTTTATGTAGAAGTAAAAAAAACAACTAAAGCAACCATGCTAACCTTCTCCAACGCTTCCATTTGACCCTCATTATAAGGAATAGATTCAAGTGCCTTTTTTACATGTTCCACATCATTTTTCCTAGCTCCAAGTTCATTCTCCACCGCAACCGCTTCTTCACGTTTTGACATTAATTGAGACTTTCTCTCATTTAGCTCCTTTTCGCAGTGTCCTATTTTGGTTTGTAGCTGCTTCAACTCTGTTCCAGCTGTTCCAACAGCAATCTTTGCATCCCGCAGTTGATCTTCTAGGCATTTCTCTTCATCTCCATTACTCTTACCAGCTAGTACACCCTAATAATCAAAGGATATAAACCCAATTAACGCAAGAAAATAGATATTATATAACAGAAGAAAAAAGACATGTTTTAGTGGTACTACCTGGTGTTCCTTTTCACACTCTTCCAATGTGGTGGAGAGGTCCTGGACTCTTTGTTTAAGGTCTGCAGCTCCTTCCTCAGACTTCTTCACAGCAGCGGCTCTCTCTTTTACGGATTTCTTTAAGTCTTCTATATTGTAAACAATCTAGCAACATCAAGTATGCAGTTGTAAAGATCAGAAACAGACGAAACTCTATAACAACTATGCAACAAAAAAATAATATAGTCCAGTTTCTAACCTTTTCAGCATTCTCTTTTTCTCCTAGAAGAGTGTCCTCCTTATTATTAAGTTTAGATGACTCACGAGTCATTTCTTGAGACAGTGAATCCACTTTCTCTGACAGAGTTTTTACTTCTCCACCCATGCTGGCTTCCTTAGCCTGAGTCAGAGCTTTGATTTGTTTCTCAATTTCCTGTATTTCTACCTGTGTCTTCTCTGCTTCATCGTCAATATTAGTGAGTTTCGCCTTCATTTCTCCAACTCCATGAACAGCATTGTCTCTAATCTTCTCTGCTTGAACATATTCAAAGGCAATACAGAATCTCCTAAGACGATCTAGTTCTGTGTTACCATTAGCCCACTGCATGTACTGTGACTTCTCTTTCCTCAACTTCTCTAGAGCAGGCAATATTTCATGATCAAGGAGTTGATTGATGTCATCAACCTTGGTTTGCTTTTTCTCAAGAGTTTTCAATGCAGCCTCTTTCTTGTTTTCATACATTCTAGTTCCAGCAGCTTCTTCAAGCATAGATAAAATCTCCGGAGGTTTCATGTTTAAGACTTTGGTAATACGACCTTGCATGATGAGAAAATGTGGATTGTTGACATTAAGCTGCACTGAGTGGAATAGATTCTGGACTTGATTTGGTTGTGCAAGCTTCCCATTTATCAAATACTTATTCCTACCACCAACTACAATCTGATACAAACCAAAATCACAACACAAGCTCAAACCCTAGCTTTATTATTATAATCCATCACAAACTTTGCTAATTGTGTGATGCACAAATGTAATTTTACTTACTTGTCTAGTAACAGTGATTTCAGGATGATCCTCGTAGCCCAGAGGGCTCCTGTTTCTATCGGAATTTTCAAATGTAACTGATACAGTAGCTTTGGTAATCCCAGCTTGTCCTTGCTTGTAAACGAGCTCCTGTAGATTAGCAGCTCGAACTTGCTGAAGATTAGTGATACCTAGAACGAAACAGATGGAATCGAGGATATTGGATTTGCCCGATCCATTCAGACCCGTTATCGCATTGAAATGAGGATCGAAACCAGATACCACTGTCCTCGTCGCGTATGATTTGAAACCCTCTAAACATATTTCTTTTATATGCATCTTCTCCTTCGTATTTCCTCCTCAGATTTCCACTAGTGAAGCGAAATCGAAAGCCAGAGACCCGATTACGAAACTGGAATCGAAGGTATACGAACTTAAGAAACGTCGCAAGAGAAGCAGATACGAATTTGAAAATCTATTTGTTTTTTTTTTTTTNATTATTAGAAGTCGATTAGGGATTTTGAAACGAGGGCATTTCGATTTGGGATAAAAACGAGCGGGAAACTGAAATTTGAAAACCTTCTAAATCATTCAGGAGGTTCCACTGTTAGTGGTGGTATTGTCAATGTTGATCATGAGACCGGTTCAATGGTAATATTTCACATGTTCCAAGGACGTTTTCGTACTTTTATCCACTAAATACGCGGTTTTCTTCAATAGTAATTAAACCGGACTGGTTAGCCAAACAAGCTATTCCCTTTCAAAATGGCAAATTTACCCTTAAGAGTTGAGACACAAATATTGAGGATAATTAAATTTTATTTTTCTTATTGAGTGTTGTTTTAGAGCCTCTTTATATGGTTTAATAATAACAATAATCATAGCTATTAATCATATGACTACGAAATTAGAACAAATAAAGGACGTGTGAATGATTTTATTTCATTTTCATGTCATTAATATGTGATCAAATTAAGCCTTTTAACAAAAAAAAATGGGATCAAATGTACTAGTTATTTATTTTTATTTTAAATCATAAAATTTATTTATTATTCACACACATTTCTTAAAAAGGTAAAAATAAATTAATATTGTCTCCGTACTATAATTTAAGTTTATATGTGATAGTGTGTAGTTTTAATTATAGTCGTAGATGCCAAATAAAAAAAAATAAAAAAAAGTGTAAATTGTATAAATTAAGGATATAATATTGCTAGGCCTTTGTAAAGGTTATGAGATGGGCTGAAGTTAACATTATTAACCATTTAATCATCGGGTCCATTTACAACTTTTAAAATCCGGTTTGCATTCACAGAAGTCTGATTCGACCGAAATAACCGGTTTAGACTTTAAACCAAAGCGTCAGACAAAACACGGGAATTGACAAAGACAAGGGTTTGAAGATTGTATTTTTAAACATTTGTTTTATTCGAAAATCATGAAAATTCAATATTTATTAAAATCTATTTGTTACATTTTTTTGTTACATATTTAATTCTAAAATTTTAAAGATGAACACATACATTACATTACACACACAAAATCATCACTAAAATCAATAAAAAAAAACAAACTAAAAACAATTATATAAAATCTATTTAACCATGAATAGAAGCAAAGTGATTAATCAAAGCCAAAGCATTACTCGTTAAATGAGCAATAACCAAAATCCTCTCTCTCACCAAAACCTTAACCTTCCCATTCATGTCATCACCTTCTTCAAACCCTTCCATACAAGTATTCTCATATGTCAAAGCAGCACTAACCCAAGTTTGTATATCACTCATGTAAGCCTCATAGTTCGAGTTACTAAGCCTACACATCTCACCAATTGATTTCCTAAGCTCCTCCACCGTATCACCTATCTCCTCGACACAGTCTCTCATGGCCATGACTTCTCTTGGCTTGAGTCGACTCTTTGAGAGACGTACCATCATTGCTGACGTGGCTTTAGCTGAAGCTAACGTGATGTTGAGAGCTGCATGAGCCATGAGCTTAGGGCTGGTTTGGATAAGACTTGCTTGGGTTGAGAGTGAAGCAAAGCAAAGTCTTGGATATGTTGTGAAAGTACATGATGATTTTACGAACTCTGTGTTTGTTGTTGTTGTTGTATGAACCGGTTTGAGTGTGGTTATGATTATGATAAGAGATATGAAAAAATGATAATTGAATTTAAAAGATTCACCCATTTTTAATATGAGCTTTTATGAGATGGTGAATGATATGTTTTGTAGTAATTAGTATTGTAATAAAATTGTGGTTTATATAGGGAGAAAAATATGATATTTTAAAATTAAAATATAATTTAATAAGCAAGTGGGAATAAGATATTTTTTAAAAAAATGATATGAAATATCTAACGTGTGAAAGCAACACGTATGATACACTGGTTTGTGTCATTCGTTAAATTAATCATTATCTACATTTTTTATTTGTTTTAAAGCATTATCTGCATTTGGATTTTGGAATTAATATATTTGATTGGTTTAAAAGATCAATCAAACGTGATAGTAATGTTCTAATTATTTAAAATATTTCATACAGCAAGGAATCGCAAATAAACACAGACTAGGATTCTACCCGCGTTCTAGAGCACAGAAAAATGTTATATGAAAAACATAAATATATAGAAAACATAAATAAGAGATTAAATATATGATTTTATATAATTAAGAGTTTATAACATAAGAAGTTTATTATTATTGATGATATATATAACTAATTAATAATGTATGTATGAAATATAAAAATATTGTTGAGTAAAATATGTATTAAATAGTAAATTATCTAGTTACTCTTCTATTAATTTAATATAAATATTGAATAAAATATGATGACATAAACTGTAATATATAAAATTAATATAAAATTATTTTTTTGTTAGTACTGATTAAATAATAAATAGTATATATATATATATATATCATGTGTAAGTGTTCAACATGAAAAAGTAAATAAAAATATTTGATAAAGATAAAATCTTAAATAAACCGACGTATGATCAGTAAAAAAAGTAAAATCAAGATTATATGTATAAAAGTGTAAATAGCATATTTATATTTATGTAAAGAATTAAGCAATTTATAATGAATTATTTACATAAATCAAAGATATACTATTCACTCCTTGATAGATCGTTCGTGGACGTAATGTAAAAGCCAAAAACAATTAATAAAGACTCTTATCGTCCTTACACTCAAACACAGATGCATGTGCTTCGGTCATTTTCAAGTTTTCTAAATTGGTATTAATCAAAGCATCTTCTCTCAATAGCCAGATTTATCCTAACGTTGATACTATTAAAAACACTGTTTAAACAGTAGAAATATGTCAAGTGTTAAATTGTATCGTGAAGATTTGTTCAATAGTAATCTTTTAATTACCGTTAACGTAAAGCGGTTAAACTCTAATAGTTAGGAGAATAACAAATTTAATTTCTATACTTTTTTTTTTCACTCTGATTCTTTTTACTGCCGCTTATCAGTGTTCTACTTTTCTTTATTACTAGTTCGAGTAATATTGAAAAAAAACTAAAGGCCGATAAATGTTAAGGCCTGATATTTGAATGGGCTTACAAGCCCAACAGTTGTTACTATGGAGACTGGAGAGCTAGCTCCCATGATTGTGCCCAACTTGCCCCAAGAAAATTAACTAACGGTCTTAGTAGTTCTGGACATTCGGTGTACTAGGTTTAAACGGTTCAGTTTTTTTGGTTTTTTGGATTTTAGAAATTAGTTTTCAAATAAAACCGAAAACATTATCGGTATTATCGGTTTGTTCCGTTTGATTTTGGGTAAAAAAATATTTTTGAATTCAATCCGATTAATTTAAATAAACCGAATAAATCTGAAAATTCACCTTTCGGTTCGATTTGTTCAGTTTATTCGGTTTAATTTACACCGAACAAACCGAACTAAAACATGATTTTTACCTTTTATTTGGTTAACCGAATAAACCGAATATTAATTCAAACCGAATTAAACTGAACCGAAAACCGAATTAAAAATAAAAAAAATTTGATCGGTTTACTCACCTAAAACCGAATAAAGCGAAACCGATTTAGTTCGGTTCGGTGTTCGGTAAACCGAATACCCATGACTAGGTCTTAGTCTTTATATGTGAACTACACTTGTCAAAACGTATGAGCCAACTTGTCCAAATTTTATATTAATTAATTAATTAATTTTTCTTTCATTTATTTTGTGTAAGTTATCCTTTTTTTTTAAATAATCTCAAATACACAAACACAATTATAAATCATATACGAAAGGGAAAATATATCACATTAAACTCGTAGCGAGACATTACATTATATATGTATATATTTTTTATAGGCCAAAACTATTTATTAAATATATTTTTAATTAATACTTTTCAGCAAATGCATTAATCAAGGACAAGGCATTGCTAGTTTCGTGGCCCACGTTAGCGATTTTAGCTAGAACTGAGTTCTTGGTCCGTCCATCCATAAACTGACCCGAGAACCCATCGGAGCAAGTGTTCTCGTCGGTCAAAGCAGCACTAGTCCAAGTCTGAGCGTTACTCATGTGAAACAAAAACTGACCTCGACCTTTGGCACTCCCACAAAGCTTCAGTTCTTGGACAGACTTAGTCAAACGTTCAATGGTATCGTTGATCTCCTCAACACAGTCCTTGATGGCTTCAACCTCGCGTGCCTTCAGGCCCTTGGAACGTGATAGACGCAAGACAAAGAGCTTAGTGGACTGAGCTCGGCTTAGTGTCACGTTTAGAGCGGTCTCAGCTAAGCGTTTAGGGCTTGTTTGAATGTCATTTGCGTAGACGGCGAGTGAGTGTACACACACGGCTGGGTATCTAGTGGTTTTGCAAGAAGCTTGGACAAAGTTTAAGCTTGTTTTGGATACTCCGGCTTGTGAGGCTGTGGTAGCC
>KE156967.1:80067-99608 GCA_000411055.1 Leavenworthia alabamica
TTACAAAGATAAATTGTTTGGCCATTGGTGATTCTTGTATACAATATTCTTGGAGAGATAATTGAGAGTGTGTAGAGGAAAGAGTTGGAGTTTGAATATTTATAATCGATTTATTTTGTTTAGGGTTGAAAACATGCGGTGGAATAGTCAAACTTTGATATATATATATTACTAATATACACCATCGATTAAACAAAAAAAAAGAACATTTTTTATTTAATTAGAAAACTTATAAATTTTTTAATTCTTTTAAATACCACTAAATTATTTTATATTCCATAAATATCATTAAAATTAATTTACGATAAAATTATCATTTAATAATTCAATTAAATTAGAAATTAAATTTTATTTTAAGAAAATTATATAAATTTTAAACAATAAATACTAAACTCAAACACTATATACTAAACCCTAACCTTAAATACTAAATTATAATCTTTAAATCAAAATTTTAGACTTTAAATAATAAATACTAATTAACACAAACACTAAATACTAAACCCTAACAATAAATACTAAATTCTAACCCTTAAATAATAAATAATAATCCTAATATTAAATAAAAAAAATATTTATATACATTAAACATTAAATCCTATCATTAAATAAAAAATAAAAAATTTAATAAAAATATATTGTTAATAAAAAATAGTATCTATATCTAAATAAAAAAATAATGTAATTTTGTCCAATAAAATATATTTAATAATGTTATAGAAAATTACTCTTATATTATACTATATGGACATTAAATTTGCAAAATGGCTCAATAACAAAACACATGATTCGCGTAATTAATTGATTGGTATAATTTCGTAAAATGTAAAACTCTTGTATCTATCTACCTAACATCTATAACCTATTATAGCAGATGCATGGCTCGATGGTTAGTTGGAACGTAACTTTTGTGTGGTTAAAATAGTAAGTTGGAACATAAGTACGTAACTTACCCAACTATATTCTCAATTTTTTTCAGACAAGAACGTTGCAGGGTCCACACTTAACGTCGGTCCAGTTCATAACGTGAAATATCAATGCATATATTATAAATTATAAAACATGATCGGATATGATTAGAGATAAATATTTGTCGTTTTATTCGAATCAAGAAGGGAACATATATAGGAATTGCGCCAATCAAGCCGTAATATAATAATATAAGGAATTTTTGGTATTAGTCTATTAGTTTTTGACATTAACATTGTCACATCACATATTATACATGGTCATTAATAACTCTTTCAATGATTACATTAATGTTTTTTAATGTTTAAATGAATATTAGGTGATAAAATTAGGTTATTAATTTTAGCCCGTGACAGCAAAATACAAAGTCGCCCAACCGACCAAAATAAATTAAATAATCGCTGATAATTATAATTATTTTACAAAGTTAAATATTTTCAGTTATGTATTTTGAAAACGAAAGGAATATTCATAAATATTTTTGTCAAGTAGATAATTATATAAATTAATAGAATAAATATGTAGTAAAAAGTTAATAATGTGGATAATTAAGTAATAAAATGAAGAATGGATACGATTTATTAACAATATAATAAGAATAATAATAGATATATAAGAAGTTTATAAAATGAAAAGGGTAGCTTATAGGTTGCCGACACAACTGGACTGTTGTTTACACTTCTGTACGGATTATTCGGAGTAGTTGGGTCAACTCTAGTTATGGGCATGTGAACGTAAATCACTGGGTCAATTAAAATGGTTTGGTCAACATTTTTTGGGTCAACTAATAGACTAATATGTAATACCCATTATTTTCTTGCCCCAACTTAAAGATCCGGCCCACGAGTGACTTCTTTACCATACCCGAGATCTGGGACTTTATTAATAGGTTTACTTGTTTTTCAGGAACTGAGTAAGATCAATTCGAATAAGCAAAGAAAATGAATATGCTTGTAAATTTATAATGCATGATCATACGAGATCGGAGATAAAATCTTAAAATAATTACTCTCGAATGGGAAACAGATAGATAAATGATAAATGTTGAATTAATAAATCATTTTCTTAGTTTTTTTAATTATAAAATAAGATTATTTTATGTTTGTTAAACTTATAAGAGAAGTCTCACGTTCTTTTTCTCTATTACAAGACATTGTAAACAAAATCTCATTTTCTTGTCATGATCAAAACGTAAGTAGCATGGTCTTCTTTATTTATTTATTTATAAACATGTGATAAAACATCAAATATCATAATTCCTAAATAGCCAAAAATAATAGTTGAAATTAGAGAAACAAGAAGATTATATATACACTATATATGTTTTTCACGTGCATGCCTATATATATGCATGTATATTATAGGTTTTAATTAATATATTATATAAGTTTTTATTGGTTAATACATTAAAACAATATAAATAAAATTATAAATTTAAAAAACATTGGTTTTAAAAATAAAAAATGACATTAAGAAAATCAAGAATATTATTAATAAAAATAATTAATCTTAAGCATCCCAAAAAAAGGCCAAGAAACTCCATAAGTGTGTGTATATATATAGTTAGTTAGTTGAGATAAACTTGGTTACCACTTTTTTGTTGATTTATTTTTTTCTCCATTTTCAAGTATAACTAATTTACTTTCATGATTTTCAAATATAATATAGTTTAATAATATTATAAAAACCACTTTAAATATATACATAACATAACTATATGGGTGGTCGTAAACCATGTTGTAATGAGGTCGGATTAAGAAAAGGACCATGGACAGCAGAGGAAGATGGGAAACTAGTTGACTTCTTAAGGACACGTGGCAACTGCAGTGGTGGAGGAGGATGGTGCTGGAGGGACGTGCCGAAACTAACCGGTCTAAGACGGTGTGGAAAAAGTTGCCGTCTCCGGTGGACTAATTATCTCCGGCCAGATCTTAAGAGAGGTGTTTTTACTGAAGATGAAATCCAAATAGTCATTGATCTTCATGCTCGCCTTGGCAATAGGTTCTTTTTTTTTTCTTCTTCTTTTAATAAATATTTTTTTATTGTATACAATAAAGTTACATTACGAATATATTAAACTATGGGTTATATATAGATGGTCGAAGATTGCACTAGAATTACCAGGAAGAACAGATAACGATATAAAAAACTACTGGAACACTCATATAAAGAGGAAGCTTATTAGAATGGGTATTGACCCAACCACACATCGTCTGTTTAATGACCAAGAAAAAGTCAACGAGGATGTGAAGATATTAGTCAACGATTCAAACCCTCCTTCTCTACCAGAAGTACCTGTGGTGAAGAATGACACGTCAGTTGTGTCATCAGGAAATCAAAACCAGTTGGCTGACGTGGACGGTGGTGATATACAGCCGTGGAGCTTTTTAATGGAAACCGAGGGAGGAGGAGGAGGTGGTGAGCTTACGATGCTATTGTCCGGAGACATTACGTCATCTTGTTCTTCTTCGTCATCGTTATGGTTGAAGTATGGAGATTTCGGATACGAAGACTTAGAACTTGGATGTTTCGATGGGCTTTGAGATTCAAGTATTTATAATTGGGCCCATATAACGAATAAATAATAGTATAATTTTCCAAATTTTATAATCAATAATAAAACGTGTTTAACACTTTTAATGTCCTAACAAAACAGAGAATATAATACAATTGTGAATACAAATTAAAGAATTTATATGTATATTATATAGTTAAATCTTGTAATTTTTTTAAAAATCTGTAATTACATAAAATATGATAATCAAATATCTCTCTTTTGCTTCCTAGGTATGCTATGCTTCCAAGTTATTATTAGTTTTTTTATGGCTTGAACCGAAACAAATCAGGTTTTGAGGTTAGATGATGGATCAGACAAATGATGAATCATCATGGTTCGTGTCGAGAGGCTGGTGTGTTCGAACCTTCAGTTGATTCCTTGGCGTTCTTTAGGACAAAATCGTAGTTAATAGAAGCTAACTGTGAGAGATTCTGATTACACAAAAAACCATAGTTTAAAAAAAAAAACATCTCAAAGTAATAAATATATCACAGTAAAAAAATAAACTTACTGACCTTGAAAGAAAAATTACTGAAGGAATACTTCACAGCAAGATTTGGTCCATTTCCAAATTCTGCTAAGCTACCACATTCATCACCCTATTGAAACATAAACACACACTTGTTAATTCTTGTGAGTTTGTAGTTAAATTAAATTGAATTTGTTGGTGAATAAATTTTTCATACATCTTCGTCTTGTGTATTAAAAGAGCTGTTGCTACTGCATGTATCTGTAAGGTCATCAAAATCGCTACCTCCATGAACATTTTCATCTTCAGGATTCCATATATACCGGCTCATGAAGTAACTAGTGTCTTGTGGTTCAGCTGCTGGTACAAACATAGCCTTGTAACAAGAGATATGTTGATTTAATGTTAGTAAGAGATTGATTTTTTTCGTAAGTAACTTGAAGAGTATGAAAAGAAACCTTTTGTCTGGCAAGAGTGTCCCAGTTAACATCTTTGAAAAAATGATGATGTTTAACCTGATAAGGAGAGTTTCAGAGACCTAAGGATTTTTTAAAGTTAGCTTAGTAATGATGAAGTATTAGAGGTTTTACCTCTCCAGCTCCTGTTGCTCCTAGTCTTTGTACAGGGTTTTCAGTTAACAGACTGTGAAACAAAGAACATAACTGAATTATTATGTTTACCACAAATCAATACGGCGAAGGTGTCGGAAATAGATGAACTTACTTGTTGATCAGATCATATGCTTCATAAGATATCTCCTCTGGGACATTAGGCCATGGTATATCTCTGTTAATTATGTTTTCAAATATTTGCTGCAAATCACATGAATTAAAAAGGGCATTATTCAAATCATGTCTACTTCTATCTGATGAGTTGAGGTTGCAAATAATATAAACCTGTGGGGTTTCTGCATTGAAAGGAGGTATACCAACGAGAAGCTCAAAGAGAATAACACCTACTGACCACCAATCAGCGGTTTTACCTGTGAATGAGAGTAGTGAATAAGTCCATGAACTGATGATGACATGGAAAGAACCTTTGGGAAATACTAACCATGACCCATTCCAAGAAGTATTTCAGGTGCAAGATAATCAGGAGTTCCAACTACTGCATGTTTTTTACGACTATCTCTGCCTTGTGAATGTTGAGCTATTGTTCCATCTTCTGCGAAAAATTTACTATTTCCCAATGATGAATCACCTGATAAGTCATCTGTGCTGTTGATAAGACCAACCTTGGATAGCCCGAAATCTGTCAACTGTAATTACAAGGGATTATATTTTGTGATCTATTTATCAATTCATGATCTATAAACGCAAAATCGATAAATATTGACCTTGATGTGGCCATCTTGATTGATCAATAAATTGTCTGGCTTTAAGTCTCTGTGTATGATATTTACAGAATGCAAATACTCCAGTGCTAGCACCTGAAACAAAGCATTTGACTCAATTCAATTTATATACGGTGGACTGTGGAGAGTTAAGTCTTCTTCTGTAACAAAATAAATTGAGCAGATCTTGAGGTGTTACAAAAGGGCCTTACAACTTCTGCAATATAAATGCGAGCCATGTCTTCGTCCAAGCAACCAAGATTTCTCAACAAGGAAAAGAGATCTCCGCCATTCAAGTACTCCATGACCAGATAAAGATTCTCCCGGCATGTGAAAGAATAGAAAAACCGAACCTGAACAGCTAAAAGAAGCCTTACCACAGTTTTCACAAATGTATCCATGAGAGAAACTATGTGTTGCTGACATTACATACCACGAATGGGTTACGGATTGATATAAGGATGTTGCGCTCAGCTAAAATACTCTCAACAGCATTCTTACGGATCATATCAGCCTTTTTTAGAACCTGTAAGATGGTCAACATTGGGTTATGCTAAGAGCAAATTCCGAGAGACAAAACTGGAAGAGTAATATTATATTAGTAAGACAACCTTTATGGCAAACAAATCACCAGTAGCTCTCTTTTTTGCAAGAAATACTCTTCCAAATGCACCACGGCTGATTGGTTTTATAATTTCAAAATCTTCTATTGATGTTCGATCTTTAGCACGTGGATTAAGTGGACTTGCCCGTGAGCTTCGGACAGTATCCTCCTCTGCTGAGCTTTCTTCATCTGCCATGGTATTGGATGAGTCTACTTTTTCATCATCTATTTGTCCACAAAGTCCAATGTACTTTTCCCTGGATTTGAGAAACAATAAATCAGCCTGAATCAGTCTGCAGTTAAATCAGTAATGACGACTGCAATAGCTTACTGCAGTTAAATCAGTCATTGACGAGCAAAATGCAGGAAAAGTGAAAAATGCTTACTGCAATAGCTTCTCTATGCGTCTTCCAAAAGTTTCAACAACAAGAGCATCTGCTTTCCTATCCTGAATCACATACTTGAGCTCATCCAACTGCTCAATCATGAAGTCCAGTGAGCTGTATCCACATACATTCGCATTTGCCACAGAGCGAGCAATGTCTAGCAACTTGTTTATCTGTCAACTCAAAGCAGAAAATAAGGGTAAACGCAAGATCGATATTGGCAGATGCTTTCTTCATGTGCATGTACTTCCAAGGTTTATTCACTTATCTGAAGGGAATAGTACATTTACCTGTTGATAATTCTCAAGCTCTGTAATTGTTTTTCGACCACTTAATAATAAATCTACTTGGCTTGTTCTTGGTGTTGCTGGTGATGGTGGTGTCAAGCTTCCTGCTGACGAACATTTTGTTCCATGGGTCATTGACACTTCATTCAAAATATTTAGTTCATCTAAAGAAATGGTATTCTCTGAACGAGGAACACAATCAAGCATGTCAACTGAACATCTCTGAGTGAGTTCATCTAGATCTTCAGGTCTACTAGATGTTGATAATTTTGCATTATCAGCCGTTGCTCTTGGGCTTCCACCGCTCTTTGGCGTCCATGACTCCAGAATTTTCTCAAGACTTTCAGCAACTCTTTCAAGTCTTAGATTCACATGTATTCCCTTCAAATCACATCTATCAGCTATGGTACATATCCGAGAGTGCTCTTCTACATGTACAACTGGTATTTCAACTTCACAGATACGGCAAATCATGGAATTATCGTAAGTCACACATTGATGATCCGCCCAGAAACCACACAAAGCACTTTTGCCAGCGGATGATTCAGCGTTTTCATCACCATAAACTTTTGGTTGGAGTTTACTCTCTCCTTTATCCTTGGGAGTTGTAGCAGCACTACGGTTTTTCTCGGCAGCTGATGGAAGCTTCTTCCAGGATGACATCCTGAAATTGCTCGAAGTTGAATCGTTACTCTTAGCAGTATTTACTTCCATCCCATCAGCTCCACTGCTCGAGTTTTGATCGAGAGTTTGCTTTACATTTATCTTTTTGATTTCTTTCTCCCGAAGAAGGTCATGTTGTCGAGAGATTTCTACCATCTGCTCAGGATAAACACCAAGATCACTTAGCTGGTGCATTCCAAGAATGTGTTCTTCAACATAACCACTCTCTTTACGAAATTGCACAAGCCTATTGCAACGAGTAAGGATGAAAAGAAGACGATTATGAGCCTGTTTAAGGCCTCCCATTGGTAGCTCCTGACGTCGATCATCTAGTTTCTGAACAATACCTTCACATTTTAACCAAAACTCACTAGCTGGCATGGTCGCACATTGTCGAGCCTGAACTAACAGATCCTCTAGACCAACTCTTAATTCTTTATTAGATTCTGGTGTACTCTCTAGAGTTGTCACTAAGTAGCCAGCAAACACTCCTAAATCAGCATCAACATCTTCCTTTTGTTTATCAAACTTCGTTCTGATCGCCGTCATAATCTCCTAAAAAAATTCCACAAAACATCATCAAAATGAGGAGAAAGACCTCAAAACTCAACTCATCAGAAGCTAATAATACTAACTAACCTCCATGTGACCAACTGCTCGAGATCTCCACACCGGGAAAGGTCGCACACCTTTAGAATTGAGTTCATGAGAGAAGCTCTTGATGTCATGAGCTTTCTTCTTCCTTCCACTTGTGACACGCAATATCGCCTGGAAACGTGGTGATTGTGTTTCTTTGGCTAGACCTACATGAGAACTCTGCATTGATAAAGAAGAATTAGTTCAAAACATCAACTGAGTTTAGCAATTAACAATGTTGAATTTGAAAACTATACAACAGAGAAGATAGCTTCACCTCTAACCCTGGAGCATTTGTAGGCACTCGTTGAGATTTTGACTGGATCCCCTGAACATTTTTCCCTAAGAGAATCAAACAATAAACAAAATCATAATATTACGAGGATCATAATCGTTTCTCTAATTTTAAGCATTAATGTAGAGGAAGAGAACATACTAACAGCTCGAGCCGGATGAAATGGACTATGACCAATCGTGGCCGAGTCAATAGATGTCGTCGGCGATAATGAGCTCTTGGCTCGAACTCGAATCGATTCCATCACAGCACTGTAATCCGAAGGTAAATTCTCTTCTACAGGAGGAAGAATGTCAGGATCCGAAGGCTTAGTACCTACACCCGGACCAGGACTCGGATCCTTATTCATTCGTGCATGAATTACGCTTTCAACGTAAGCGGAATCAGGAGGACGAGGATGATCGAGTTTTTTCAGATCGCACCAGCTGAGAATGGTGGATTTCCTGTTGAGATTGGGTGTTACGGTAGAGAAATCAGGTCGTGTACCGTCTAAGAGATCCGGTATATATCCTAAGTTACGACAGACTTGAACGGAGAGACGTTCGAAGGTCTGACCCGAGGCTACGAGAACAGGATCGGACATGAGAAATCCGGTGATGGGACAAAGAAACTCCGGTGGAGTCTCGTCGTGTTTGTGCTGTGGTAAAGTTGTAGCGGTGGCGGAAGAGGATCCTTGGTGGGAAGAGAACCATCTCTGCTTATTATTTCCACCCATTGCCAAAAAAAAGAAAAGGTTTATTGAAAAAAATCAGAGGAAGAAGAAGAAGAAAAAGAGGCTCCGAGCTAAGAGCTCGAAAAAAACTCTGTCGTTGATCCAGTCCATATGTATTTGATCATTAAACCGAACCAAAATAAATTAAATTAAACCGGACCCCCTGATTTTTGAAAAGATATTAAACAAAATACTAATTAATTTGTTTCTAGGACGACAATATCGATTAGATAAAATAAACTAGAACATGACATCCACTAAGATATGTTTTTTGGTAATGCACATATACGTTAAATTTATATTCGGATTTGGATCAAATAATAAAATATTAAAAAAGTAGTTAAATTTAAAATAAATTTAAAATAAATTTAATTAAACTTTTACATATATAAATATTTTTTTAATTAAACTGCATAAAGTAATTTTCGTTAATAATTCTTGGTTATACACATTATATTATGTACATAAACAACGTGAATTAAAAAAAAAGATGGTGGAGATTCAATAACATAAAAAAAAAAAGAATAAAAATAAATAAGCTTAACACAAATAATGGTCTTGAGTTCAGCTCGACATTGGCCTCCCTAAACAATGTTCCTCTCTGTTTATAAAATTTAGTTATGATCATTATAAAATTTGGGCCATAAGTGGGCCTGGAAAGCCCATCAATAATATTTTTAGGGTTTCGTAACACTTATCATCTTTATATTTAAAGGTAAAAAAAAAAACTTTCCGCCGTCGAAGAAGAGAGTACTATCGTTTCTCAGGTGACGACGAACTCACTAACCCAAGTTCTTGATTTCTTCAATATTTTTTCCTCGTTTATGTGATCGATACGTTATTTGTATGTTTGTGATTTTGTTACAACAGAACCTTGTGTAATAATGTCGTATCAAGCAATGAAGCCAGCAAAGGCTGGTTTAGAAGAGCCACTAGAGCAAATTCATAAGATCAGAATCACTCTCTCTTCCAAAAACGTGAAGAACCTCGAGAAAGGTTATAAACCTTTTTTCTTGTTTCAGTTTTTGTAACAGCTCTCAAAACTCTTAACACTGTTGTTCATTGTAGTGTGTACTGATTTGGTTCGTGGAGCTAAAGACAAAAGACTAAGAGTTAAAGGACCTGTAAGAATGCCAACTAAGGTTCTTAACATAACCACTCGTAAAGCTCCTTGTGGTGAAGGTATACTCATTAACTTCACTTTTTGGAATCATTAAAGCTTTTTTTGAGAGACTGTTGTAAATTATTTGGTTGTTTTTGTATAAATAGGAACAAATACATGGGACAGATTTGAACTTAGGGTTCATAAGCGTGTGATTGATCTCTTTAGCTCTCCTGATGTGGTTAAGCAAATCACTTCTATTACTATTGAACCTGGTGTTGAGGTTGAGGTCACCATCGCTGACTCTTAGATCTTCTGTTTTCTTTTTGTGGGTTTTATTCAAGAAACAATTTTATTTCCTCGGTTCTAAACTTTGTATCTCTCTGCTTGAGTTGGATTATGTAAACCCTAAGTTATGTTTTTACGACCTTAGTAATTATTTTTCTATCGTAGATTCGTAATAATTTGTTTAATTAGTGATACGTTAACAAGTCCAAAAAACTTAATTGGATTCTGTATAAGACTAATCAATAACTAAGAGCTAATAAGACAATAATACTTGAGTATGTTGTATGTATACAAGGAGTTGAATAAGCCTCAGCCACATATATGTTACGATTATTTGAAGGTTGGCCTAAACAATTAATGGGCCTTAAGATTATTTAAAGGTTATAGGCCTGAACCATTAATGGGCCTTAAGAGTTAAACCAAAACCAAAAGCTAACCCATTTTTCTATTCAAACATGAAAACAAAAGCAAAGTTGTATCAAACAAGAACACAAAGGAGACATAACACTCCCATCTTGTTATTACCATTGATAGAGAATCTTGATTCTTGTAATAATCAAGGGAGGATCTTGCGGCGACGACGTGGTGTTTCCCGTTTAACATACATCTTCTCCATTTCATTGAGTGGTCGACTTGATCCATCTGGAAGACTCACAAACTTCCAACCACCTCCAGTTCCACGTTTTCCCTTAGCACCCAGTTTCTCAACCGTGATTTTCCATCCGTCCGCTGAACGTCTCCTACTGTACTTATGGCACTTCACTTCTCCTCTCCACTGGTTTACAAAGCAAAAAGGGAGAATGTGTTTACTTAGTATCACCAAGAAGCAACAAACAAATAAAGCTTTAACAACTCAACAAGAACACACTTAAGAAAACTGATATTATATCAAACTGATAACATTGTGAACAAGCTACAAGCAAGTTTTGAACCTGATGAAGTTTGTGTTATCTACAAATAAGCTTTTTATTTCTAAGTTGCAAGCAGGTCAGGTCACATGATAATTAACATATGGAGAGGAAAAGACTTACTTTCATTTTGTTGAACTCAAACCTTCGGAGAAATTCTTCGTAAAGCATGTCATCTTCTTTCTTTGAGATTTCGTAATGAACTTCATCCATATCTTTGATTGTACCATCCCATCCTTCTGGCATAACCTTGAAGTCGGGTTTGTAATTAAGTGATGCCACATGAAATTCCCGATCATGCGAAACAAAGAACCTGCATGATGTATAAATAGTAGAAGAGGGTCTGAGGAAGACGAAGCCATAATATTCAGCAACCTATCCCAAGTTTGTGTCATGATCTTTCCCTAACAATGCTACTGGCAACACTAACTACCTTAATAATCTAAGATTATTGAAACAACGGAAAAAAACAAATAAATTATATAAACATATAGAAGACTAAATAGAAGTGAGCAAACACAGACACTTACTCAGGGTACTCATCAAGCAAACGCTCAACGGAATCATCCAAGGGACGACCAAGTTTTCTCTCCTCTTCTTCTTCATCTTCTTTAAGAAACAGAATAGCATGAACACGTTGCCTCATAATCCTATAATCCTTAGCAAGTCTCTCAACAGTATAAACTTCAGGATTCTCTTTGTGCAATCTATACATCTCAGTCTTCTCAGAGTCCTTAAGATAAGACCCTCTAGCTCCAGGCTCTTTGACTTGTTTCAACAACACACTAATCTCCATCATTCTCTGTTTAATCCCATCAACAAAAGCCCTACTCTGCCTATTATCTTGCTCAAGCTCTTTGATCATATCATCATACTCATTCATTTCATTAACCAAAGCTACTTCCCTTGGACCTAATTTGCTCATCACATCACCAGAATCAGAAGAAGGATTAGTGTTCTTCTGATGACCAACGGAGACACCATCGAAATGCTCCTTAGTTAAACCAGTAGACCACATAGACTTATTGTTCCAATCAAGATCATTAGATCCTGTATCACTAAATGATCCTCCTGTTGAAATATCCCAACCATTATTATCACCTCCAACTCCATCAGATCCTGATTTTGCAGAAAATGTTCGATTCACTGAAGATTGAATGATTTTTGATGAACCAGGAGCATTTTCAATCCTAAACCCAGACACTCTCGTGCTAGGGTTAAGTGAAACCGAAGATAAACGAGATATGATCTTACTAAGGTTATACATTTTACTAGTGATTCTCCAGTTACAGATCAATCTACGAACGCTGAAACAAAATCAACAGAGCAGCTTCTAGTCACTCTTAACCAATAAACAAGTAAATACAGAGAGACACAAATAGTTCGAATTTTGATTACCTGAAGATGAGAAGTTGAAACTCCGATTAATCGGAATCAATGGTGTGAAGAGAGTCGTGATGAAGACCAATAGCAGCGACTGCGCTATATGAAAGGGTTTTAGATTTAGTGAGAGTTTTTATTTATTATTTAATCCCTTTATTTCCTTATTATTACAACTTTCACCTAATAGTTTTTTATTTTGTTTATGCTACACACACTATATTGAATTTTTTATATGCTACAATTTAAACCCTATATTCAAATTAAAGTTTATAGTTGTTTAGTGTTTATGTCTACGAAAAACATAGTGACATTGGCTTTTGCAGTTGCACAAGATCTTGACTTGAAGCAAAGATTATACCTTTTAATGATTTAATTGATGTAAATAACTATAGCAATTGAAGAAAAATGCTTATTGTGACAAACAAAGAAGTACATGTAAGAATTTTAGATTGGTCTTAAAACTAGGGTATGAAAAACTAATTATGGTGATTTGTATGAATATGAAACATATCAGAAAAGTCTTTAGCAAACTTTTAATCCCAATGACCTTAATAATGAAAACATTGTTTTTAGTTTATTGTTTGATCAAAGTTCATAACCAATCACAAGAAAAAAAAAAACTTATTGACTTTAATCCAAGAATTCACTCAACGCTACGAGATTGGCTCCTAGTATCACCGGAATCATCATCACCATGGTCATTTTCATTACCATCTTCAGCATTGTTAGGTTGTTGTTTCGGCTCTTCTACTGTGGCCACCACCAGAGAAGTAGAGCTCACATTGGTTCTAGGAAGAGGTTGTTGTTGCTGTGGTGGTGGTGGAGCAAAAGGATCCATGATTCTTGGTTTCTTCTTCTTCTGATTTTGTTCTCCTTGATTCATCACAATGAAACTTCCAATTACAACCTATCACAAATCATAATAGTCTTTAACACTCTAAATTTGTAAATATTTATTTGAATATATACAATCATATTGTCTCACCTTGACAGGAGCAGCTGCTATGAGCATACCAGCAAGACCACCACCAAAGATATTACCATTTGGTTTGACTAAAGAAATGCTCATACCACCAGACTGACCTCTTGTTCCTCCGTTTTCAATAGGCATAAAGGAACCCGAAAGCGAAAGTATCTCAAAATAACCCTAAGATTAATGAAAAATATTAAACTAAAGAACCAAGAAAATATAATTTGATTTAACATGTTAATTTAGTTACCTCATGTGTACGAGTACCACCACCTGAAGTTATAGGCTGACGAAGAGTCACAATAGAGATATAACCAGTTGCTGAAAGAATGCAAATAGCTCTATATCCTTGTTGAGAATAAGGCCTTAACCTCATTGTTACATCCTTACAAAAAAAAAAAAATAATAAAAGAGTCTCGAACCTTAAAAAAACAAAAAAAAATCATATTTAGAGTATTTATTTACCTCACCGGCGTTAACAGTAAATTGATGGGTGGTAAAATTAGTACCCACATAGCTCGAGAGACTCGGAGGAAGAGGAAGAAGAGCTACAAAGAGATAATAAAACATAATTTAACTAATCAGGTAAATTAATTAAATAATAATCCTCAATAATTCATAACAATGGTCAGTTAGGTTATAATTACTTAATGTTAAGAACTTATAATTAACATTAACTAGAGACACTTTATCTTCTAAGTTAAAAAGGAAGAGACAGAGTTTATTATCTTATTTTATATAACTTTTTTATTTATTATTATTTATGTTTTGTTAGGTCAGCATCATCAGATTCCCTTTTAAGTACTGGTCTGAATGTCTGATGATTTAGGCTTCTTCGGACAAAAGTATAGAGCTGGGGATTCGGGTAAACGGATCGGTTTCGGATAAAATTCATTCGGGTTCGAGTATATCGGGTTTAGGAGTCTAATACCCAATGAAATAATATTGTCGGATTCGGGTACGGATCGGTTTCGGCTGAAGAAATATTGAAAAAAAAAGAAAAAAATTATTAAATTTAAAAAATATTAACTAAAATTTCACAAATATAACTAAANCGAGTTTTCGGATTTAAGAGTCTAACATCCAATAGAATAATTTTCCGGATTAGGATAATGATTTTCGGATTGGGTACTTGGGGTTAGTTATTTTCCCAGCCCTAGACAAAACTGGTCTGATGTTGGTCCCACTTCCCGACATAACAGATCTGATATCTCACTGAAACCAATGCAACAATTTAAAGTACACAAAGGTTTTTAAAATGTACCTGGACCTCGGTTCCAGTTAGAATGATGATAAGCACCAGAAAATGGAATTGGTCTTGATACGCTAGGGTTTATCAAACTTCCATCTGGTGCATATTTCCTTGGTCTTCCTCTCTTCTTATTCGTCAGATCTGATCCAGTCCCAGTAGCTAAGACAGGAGTCACGGTGGTAGCAGCCTGAGAAGGAGGTGGAGGTGGACGTTGAGGTGATAGCACAGTCGTGGGTCCCACGGATTGGTGAAAGCTAGGAGGGTTTGGTTGAGACTGTGTTCTTGGGACCAAAGCTTCATCTCCCTTTGATTGACTTGGACTCATTTCACCTTTCTGCTCCATTATCCAAAATCTGATTCCAAACAAAATAAATAAATAAATAATTGAGATTTTTATATGAATAAAAAGAATGGTTTAACTAAAAAAAATATTAAAAAAAAAAATGAAATAGCTCAAAAAGATTAAAGATCAAAGCAGATAAATTGGAATACAGTTTTTATATTTCGTTTTCTTAATATTTTTTCAACAATTCTGTAGATAGAAATAACATTATTGTAGAGAAATGTCAGAGTTTTTTCAATGGAGATTAAACCTCAAATCTCACCGGAAAATAAAATCCCCACAGTTTTTTCACAAGGGACTGAAGATAATTTCTCTCATAGAAGAATAAATTTATACTATATTTTTTTGCAAATCAAAAAAGGAAAATAATATAATATAGAAAATTTAATAAAATATAAAAAAAGAAGAAGTAATACTACCAACTTCTGAAAATCTCCTTTGTCATTTAGCAGCTATGTTGACCAAATAAAATTGCTTTGAAAATCTACTAAGACCAAATAATTAATTACCAAAATAAGCTAATATTTAATATTCATTTCTACAAAATCACCTCAAATCTAATATCAAGTTTTAAAAGGTATTGGTCAAAGTCAAACTATTATTTCTGCAGTATTATCTGTGTTCACACTTGTATCTTTAGTCTGCATGAGAGTATAATTATTGTAAATATATAAAAAGGTAAATTATTTAAAAATTTATTAAAATCTATCCATAAGCAGATTTTATCATCTCTGTAATAAATTTTTAATTAATTAAAAAGCAAATTCATTTAATCAAAAATATAATCAAACGACTACATAACAAAATTGATAATAAAATATTTCATGCTACATGACCAATTTCAATTTACATTTTATGTGTTTAAGATGTGACAAATACTATAAATTTTTTAGCAATTTATTTTATGTTGGTGTATTTAAAGTTTTAAACTATGGAGTCCACATAACTTTTAGTATACATATTATTGAGTTTATTTTCTTTGCTGTGAGTGCTTAGCCACTGTCCTTGTACAAGAGTAATCATTGTATTGTAATTTTTTCCACCAAATTAATTCACTTTTTCTTGTTAATCACTTTTTCTGATACTTAATAATCTAACTCTATTAAATCACAAATTATTTTTATAAAACTTGTAACGTTTTCTTATTGAGAAATCAATTTTTGTATATGTGTCAACTATAAAATCTAGTTATACTAAATCACAAATAATTTTTATAATAATTGTAACGTTTTCTGATTGACACATCAGTTTTTTATGCGTGTCAGCTTTATAATCTAACTATATTAAATCAAAAGTAATTTTTATAATAATTGTAACGTTTTGACACATCATTTTTTGTATACTGTCAACTTTACAAATTTTATTTTAAAATTTAATAATTATTTTATATTTTATCATAATATTTTTTTATTATAACAACAATAACTATAATTGTTCTTTAATTCTCTAGACACTCACTACTATACCACGATTTTTTTTATAGAATTTTTGTTATTGTTTTATTTTACGTATTTAAGTCACATATTTATTTGAATTCAAATACTTTTATTTATTTTACAAATTTGAAACCATAAATATTTTTAAATTTTTTATAGGATTGCTATATTTTTGAGAATAAAATATTTTCTTTTATTTTTTTACTATAACAGCAATCAAATATATATTTTTAATTATTTGAATTTTCCGCCAATTTTTTCAGTGACTACTCTTAATATATATATATATATATATATATAATATNAAATTGATTATTTAAATAATAATTAAATTATTATACTAGTTAATATATAATTGCACTGTCAAGTCCAAAATGATCAAACTCTAGCAGAGAATTAGAGATAGCGTTACTCTTTCTATATAACTAAACGCTATATCACTATTTTTTTGTTTTTCTGTTTTATCTAATTTTTTTAAATATCACATAGCTTCATATTATCTATATCACTATCGTCAAAGGTTGACCGACAAAATTATATTAAAGTATTAGACTTTGACCCATAAATAAACTTCAAAGTTATTTATCAGAAAAAAAAAATAACTTTGAAGCTAATGTTGTTAAATACTCCAATCTAATGGGGTGGGTCAATATTATCGGTTCACTCTGTGCTTATTGGGATAATAATCAAAATTAGATTAAAAAAAACTAACCGATCAAACCAACATTAATTTCCATTATGTCTGGTTATCTCCGGTTTAAATCTACGTATTATAATCAAAGATCCTAATGTCAACAATAAAACAAAATTTTGTCGGCAAAACCTTGGAGTAAGTGACACGTCATGCGGCATGACTCATGGTTTTAAAGAAACATGGCCACAAAGTTCACATGGCTCTTAGTTAAGTCTTTCAACATCGATACAACTTCACTCTAATCTAGCAACTACACGTAAATGTCACCGTAACGGCTCCAACCCTCACCTTTGTAGCCCGTTGCAGACCTCTGACTTAGCCACTTGTTCCATATGCACGATCTTCTCGTTTCCGTTTAGTAACGTTTTTATTATTTTTTGGACATCTCTAATAATTCATGTGAGTGATTTAATCATATATATTTCAGTCCATCAAAATCCGGTGATTTTTTTTGGAACGTTTCTTTATATATTTCGTAATTAAAAGATTCTATTGATTGATCGGATAGATTTGTTAATCAGTTTTAGTTTCTGACACAAACTCTGATGAAAAAAATCTAGAATAATAGCTTCTGTTTCTACAACGACACGTTGTCTGTTACACTGATCTCCAAGTGTTCACTATGTACCGGCTGCTCTGGTCTTCCCTTGTCGGTTGCCGGCACAGACGGTCAATGACATGAGCACGTGTTTATTTCTTTATTGTACTGAAACCGGACCCCTATCTTTTTAAAATTTCTATATTGTTACCAAAGTTTTAATATTACATTATTGCACCCTATATACCAATGGAATTAAACTATACATCCCTCTCAATATGTCACCAAAATCATGGAGCCTTGCCTAAATTATATAAATTGAACTTTTTATATAAGTCTAATAAAATAATTAATTTGATTAAATCATTGTAGTGAGTTTATCAAAAGAAATGGAGTAATATTATTAGCGAATAGCGAAGAGGTAGTTTCAGAAATATATTAAAGTTTGTAGCAAAACAAAGCAATTACATTTATGTTACAAAAAAATAAAATAAAAAGCAATTAAATAGACTTCCGACAATTATTTATTGCAAATAAAATATAAAATATAAAATAAACAGAATCTCGAGACTCTCTTAAGTGCTCTCTCACCTAGAGAGTTAGCATTACGCCTTTAACGAGAACCACACAAGAACACAACCACCAAAACGTTACTCTCTTTTTCTCCGGAGATTTTAGCTCCTGTCCCATTATTTCCGGCGACGGAATCTCTTGTCTTTCACCGCTAATTATAAACTATGCTTCCTGTCTCAAACCCATCAAGTCCTGAACGTCTTCTGAAGAAATCAAGAACACCAGAAACCACAACCACTGATCGGAAAAACTCCTTTAACTCACTTAGCTCAATCGGAAACTCAACCGTTAACCGCTCTTCCATCACCTCCGCCTCCCGGAGCCACTGGACATTGCTAATCCTCTCTCTACTTTCTCTCCAGCTCATCCTCTTCCTCACTCTCCGATCCCTTCCTTTCCCTCACCGTCACATCCCTCAAATTTTCCCTTCCCCAGCCACCGTCTCCGCCTCCAGCGCACCTCTCTCTACCAGAATCCGACCGGAAGAAGACAACTCAGGACAATGCGATTCGGGTCGGGTATACGTCTACGAAATGCCAAAGATATTCAACGAAGTGATTTTGCAACAGTGCGATAATCTCAATCCATGGAGCTCTCGCTGCGACGCTCTCTCCAACGACGGATTTGGCAAAGAAGCTACGTCGTTAAAAGGTTTGATCCCTGATGTTTTGGTTCCTTCATGGTTCTGGACTGATCAATTCGTCTCTGAAGTTATTTTCCATAACCGGATTCTTAACCACCGGTGCCGGACTTTGGATCCGGAATCCGCTACGGCGTTTTACATCCCCTTCTACGCTGGACTCGCTGTCGGTCAATATCTATGGTCTAGTTACGCGGCGGCTGATCGTGACCGTCACTGTAAAATGATGACACAGTGGGTCCGTGATCAACCTTATTGGAATAAATCCAACGGTTGGGATCATTTTATTACTATGGGTCGCATAACATGGGATTTTCGCAGGTCTAAAGACGAGGATTGGGGATCTAACTGTATTTACATCCCCGGGATGCGTAACATCACGCGCCTCCTTATTGAGCGAAACTCTTGGGACCATTTCGATGTCGGTGTACCTTACCCCACCGGATTCCACCCTAGAACGGACTCCGACGTTCTTAATTGGCAAGATTTCGTTAGAAATCGCC
>KE156967.1:99647-115849 GCA_000411055.1 Leavenworthia alabamica
CGATTCTGGAGACATTTCTCAGCTCTGATTTTTGTCTTCAACCTCGTGGAGATAGCTTCACGCGCCGGTCGATTTTTGATTGCATGTTAGCCGGTTCAATTCCGGTTTTCTTTTGGCGACGAACCGCTTACATGCAGTATCAGTGGTTTTTACCGGATAAACCGAATTATTACTCGGTTTTTATAGACCGGAATGAAGTTAAAAACGGCACGAAGTCTATAAGAGAGGTGTTGGAACGGTACAGCAAAGAAGAGGTAAGGAAGATGAGAGAAAGAGTGATCGATTTAATACCGAATTTGGTTTACTCGAAGTCTCTGAATGGATTAGAGACTTTCAAAGACGCATTTGATGTGGCTTTAGATGGAGTTTTTAGGAGATTCAATGAACAAACAAATTGGTACAAATGGTGATGATAAAGGAAGATAAAAATATTTATTTAATAAGGGTAAAGTTATTATGTATACACTGTAAATTTAATGAATAAGTTAGTATAGTTGAATTTTTTTGTTATTACACTTGATGGAGTAGTCAAGGATGTTGTTCTATGAGTGGAGATTGGAGTTCTCATTTAGAATATTTCCTTTTGGGGAAAACAATATATTTTATTTTTATGGTAATGTATTTATAGTCTTTATTCTTTGAGCTACTTAGTTTTTACATATTATTTTTAGGCTTTTAAAATTATTTTTTTACATTAAATATCTAAAAAAATTTTGGCCCATGAGTGGTGGCTCCTTTATCATCCCTATTGGGCCGGACCTGGTCTCCGGTATTAATATTGCTCTTGTAAAGCTATGTTACGGTTCCAGTAGCTATGTCCGTTTTGTATAAAACATATTAGGACTTGTCACAATTCATCAAATGTATAAATATGTATTTTAAATGGGTTTTATATAGTTAACTGGAAATTCAAGAAGCAAACATTGAAGTTTTTCTAACTGGGTCATGTAATTATTTGTATTTGTAACTAGTAAGTTACCATTTTGTTAAAAAAGGAGAAATTTACTATTTTAATAGAAAAGTTAAATTGTGTCGTTAAAAAAAGGAAGAGACATAGGTATTTTAGTCTTTTGACCTAATCACATGACACGGTGGATTTATTAGGGTTTTGATTAAAGGAGTCTCTCAAAGCTCGAAAGTCGAAAGTATAAAGAGTAACCCTAAACCCTAAATATTCAATCGCCTCTATATCTCAGAACCAGTAGAGATTTCGATTCTCCATCTTCTTCTTTTGATTATTCACCTCTAAATTAAACCTAAATGCCTTCATTAGTAAAAACAGATAAGAAAGAGGAGAAGAAGATGAAGAAGAAGTTAGCTTTGGAAACTCCAGAGCTAGTTTCTAAGAAGAAGGAATCGAAGTTGAAACTCTCTGATTCAGATGAAGAAGAGTCTGAGAAGAAGAAGAGTAAGAAGAAGGAGAAGAAGAAGCGTAAAGCTGCTGAGATAGGTGAAAACTCAGAGGAGGAAGAGGTTAAAAGTGATTCAAGCTTGGATAAGAAGAAGAGTAGCAAGAAGGTTAAATTAGGTGTTGAAGATGTTGAAGTTGATAACCCTAATGCTGTTTCAAAGTTTAGAATCTCAGCTCCGTTGAGAGAGAAGCTTAAGGAGAAGGGTATTGAAGCTCTTTTCCCAATTCAGGCTACAACGTTTGATATGGTTCTAGATGGTGAAGATTTAGTTGGAAGGGCTCGTACTGGTCAGGTATTGCTTACTGTTTGATTTTCAAATTGGCCTCTACATTGGATTGGTCAAGCTCAATACTTGTTTGTAGTGAATTGTGTTGAAAAGTTGGATGCTTTTGTTGATCATATGTTGTGTTGTACAGGGTAAAACACTAGCCTTTGTGTTGCCTATATTGGAATCATTGATCAATGGACCTGCGAAATCGAAAAGGAAGAATGGATATGGTAGGGCACCAAGTGTTTTGGTCCTTTTACCTACCAGAGAATTAGCTAAGCAGGTAGAGATTTTGAGCAAATCTGGAGCAAATTCGTTTTTGCTTCTTATGTTTACTGATGATGATGATTGTACATGTTTTCTTCTGTAGGTGCATGCTGACTTTGAAGTATATGGAGGAGCAATTGGTTTAACATCTTGCTGTCTCTATGGAGGAGATCCCTATGCTCCTCAGGAGAATAAATTAAGAAGAGGTGTTGATATTGTTGTTGGAACCCCTGGTCGTATTAAGGTATGTCTCTAATTCTTTGGTTGTCCTTTGAACGAAATCTTTGTTTTTTGTGCTCTCCTGATCTTGTATTGATATTCATTGTAGGATCATATTGAAAGACAAAACATTGAGCTAAGCTATCTACAATTTCGTGTGCTTGATGAAGCTGATGAAATGTTGAGAATGGGATTTGTTGAGGATGTTGAACTTATATTAGGTTTGTAATGTTGTTTTGTTTTTATTGATATGATGCAGCTCACTAATAATGTCTTATATAAACTTTTAATCTTCAGGGAAAGTGGAGGATGCTAATAAAGTCCAGACACTTCTCTTCAGTGCTACTTTGCCATCATGGGTGAAAAATGTGAGTCCCTTTCAAATATTTCCTCAGGCTTTGCTAATTTCCATGAGTCAGGCTTTTGTAGTTTTGCTACTTTTCTCGCCATTCATTGCTGAGACCTTTCTTCCTCCTTCCAGATATCTACCAGGTTTCTTAAAGCAAACAAGAAGACTATTGATCTTGTCGGTAATGATAAAATGAAGGCCAGTAATAGTGTTAGACACATTGTTCTTCCTTGTAACAAGGCAGCCATGTCTCGGTTGATACCTGATGTTATCAGTTGCTATAGCAGGTATCCTTTTCGTACTTCAATTATTTTGAGTCTCTTCTGGAGTTTATTTGTGTAGTGTCTTATCCGTTTTTTTCCATATTCTAGTGGGGGTCGTACCATTATTTTCACTGAGAAAAAAGAAGAAGCTTCTGAGCTTTCTGGTTTGTTACCCGGGGCTAGACCTCTGCATGGTGACATACCTCAATCACAACGTGAGGTAGGTCATGGCTTTTCATTTCAAGCTTTCTTGTGTGAACAAAACCTAAGTGTGGAAAATATGATTTTTCTTCTTATCCCGTTGAACTTCTCAAACAAAGCTGTTTCAGCTTGCTAATTATGAGTCATGTTATATTAGGTTACTCTTGCTGGATTTAGGAATGGTAAGTTTTCTACATTGGTAGCTACAAATGTTGCTGCTCGTGGTCTAGATATCAATGATGTGCAGTTAATTATCCAGGTTAGTTGCCAGCCCATGAAGCTCTTATCGTTCTCGTTTAGTCCATTGGTGTTCTAACATCTTGTTTAACTGTATTATAGTGTGAGCCTCCACGTGAGGTTGAAGCATACATTCATCGTTCAGGCCGAACAGGAAGAGCTGGTAAAGCAAAATATTATAAAGACGGCTCTTGATATTTTGTGCCTTCGCTTGATGTTATTATCTTTTGTTGCAGGCAACACTGGAGTTGCAGTAATGCTTTATGATCCACGAAGGTCGAGTATAACCAAGATTGAAAGAGAATCTGGTATTAAATTTGAGCACGTTTCTGCACCTCAGCCTGCTGATATAGCCAGAGCTGTTGGTATGGAAGCTGCTGAGAAAATTACACAAGTCTGTGACAGGTATGCTTTCACTTGCCGCTTATCTTCTCGTAAATCTAATATATACCTTTGGAATGTCGTTTATTTACCTCAAAAATGTGTTAAATGCAGTGTGGTTCCTGTTTTCTTGGCTGCTGCTAAGGAGTTATTGAAAACTTCTGGTTTATCAGCTGAAGAACTCCTAGCTAAAGCACTTGCAAAAACCGCGGTTAGTCTCATGTATTTTTTTTCTTCTTATAAGTCACTTGTTTCTTTCAGTGGAAAAGAGTACGTAAAAGAGTTTTGATCATTACAGGGTTTCACTGAGATTAAGAAAAGGTCACTTCTTACATCAATGGAGAATCATGTCACATTACATCTTGAAGCAGGGAGACCAATGTACTCACACTCGTAAGTTCCACTCTCTCTTTCTATCTCTCTATTTTCTAACATTGAAAGCTGTACTAAATTGATTGATTGGTTAACTCAGAATTGCTTATGGAATGCTAAAGAGAGTCTTGCCAGAAAACAAAGTGGAATCGATTGAAGGGCTAACTCTAACAGCAGATGGAACTGGAGCTGTGTTCGACGTAGTGCAGTCAGATCTAGACATGTTCATTGCAGCTGGACAAAAGAGTGCCGGAAGTATGAGCTTGGAAGTGGTTAAGGAGTTACCTAAACTTCAGGAGAGAGAACCAATGCAACAAAGAAGATTTGGTCGCAGCTATGGTGGTGGTGGTGGAAATCGGTTTGGTGGCAGAGGAAGAGGCGGTGGTGGTGGTAGAGGTAGAGGTGGTAGGGGTCAGAGATGGTGAAAACCCAAACTCAACATCTCCCTTTTATAATAAGTTTCTTTATTTGAACAAACTTAAAAGAGGCTCTATTGTATCCTCTTTATCAATTTTGTGTAATTTGGATGCTAATGATGTCTAAATTATATTTCGTCATTATATTTTATAATATCCAGAACCACTAAAATCTACGTCATCTATTATATATAAAGACTAGTAGCATCTGGACTCTCTTGTACACAACATTAGACTCCAAACTACCACAAAAAAATGTCCAATCAATCTCCAATCTCTGATCCTTATGCTTATCTTAACATCGTTAAGAATCCAGACGGTTCAATCACTCGCGACAACACCAAGTTCCCTTGCGTCGCAGCCACACCTGATCCCTCTCCACTAAACGCCGTCGTTTCCAAAGATCTTATTGTCGACCAGTCAAAGTCTACGTGGATTCGTATTTTCGTTCCCTTCTCTGTCGTTAACGGTGGCGTTTCGTCTCAAAAGCTACCTCTGGTGGTGTATTACCACGGCGGAGGATTCATACTCTGTAGCGTTGATTTACAAGTCTTCCATGATTTCTGCTCCCAAATGGCGCGAGATCTCAACGCTATCGTTGTATCACCTTCTTACCGGTTAGCTCCTGAGTATCGTTTACCGGCGGCGTATGATGACGGGATGGAAGCGCTGTATTGGATTAGAAACTCGGAAGATGAGTGGATAAAATCTCATGTCGATTTTTCAGATGTGTACCTTATGGGAACTAGCGCCGGCGGGAATTTGGCTTACAACGTCGGACTTAGATCTGCTGATTTCGTTGCGGATCTGAGTCCGTTACAGATCCGTGGATTGATTCTACACCATCCATTCTTCGGTGGAGAAGAGCGATGTGGATCTGAGATTAGACTTGTGAATGATCAGGTTTGTCCTCCCATAGTCACTGACGTCTTCTGGGATCTTTGTCTTCCCACCGGCGTTAATCGGGATCACGAGTATTCGAATCCAACGGTGGGAGATGGATCAGAGAATTTAGAGAAAATCGGACGGTTGAGATGGAAAGTGATGGTAATAGGAGGAGAGGAAGATCCAATGATAGATAGACAAAGAGATGTGGCCAAGCTGATGAAGAAGAAAGGAGTGGAAGTAGTGGAGCAATTTAACGACGGCGATGTTCACGGTGCTGAAGTCGGAAATCCTTCTAAGAGTAAAACTCTGTTTCTATCCATCAGAAATTTCATTTCCTCCTTTGCTCTGTAATTTTTTTTTTTTTACATTTTCCAATTTGTATTTTTCTTTAATTGATAAAAATAAAATACAAATAATAGAGGCCCAAAAGCCCACTTAAAAAGGTTATTATATAGCAAACAAATATCTAAGCCCATTAAAATTAGAAAGCCTCTTGGACCTAAACCAATCTTTTCACATCTTCTTAACCAAATGTATGTTTGACCTCCAATTTCAAATCATCAAGTTTGACCAGCCCACAATAGATTATTTACTGTTTAGATTTGTCTGCTTGCGAAAAAAAGAGAGTTAAGAATTGATTTTTTTTTTTTTTCCAAAAAAGAAAAAATTGAATTTTTAATTTAAGGAAATAGGGAAAAAAAAATTAATTATTAGAGAAAAACAAAAAAAGGAAGCACGTGGGAAGTAAACAGCTGAAAATAAGCCCCGGCCACAAGTCAAGGCCCAATAGTGACCCATCATGGAGCTTTCTCTCTCACAGCGAAGTTAGGCCCGCGTCACATGCATGCATCTCTTTTAGGTTTTGGCTTCTTGTTCACTATTCACATAATTTTTATATTATTATTATTTTTGATGATGAAGACATAATTTTATATATTTTCTATTTTAGTGTCACTTAGAATAATAAAATATAGTACAAAATGCAAGAAAACAAACACTATATCTTATGAAAGAATCCAAATAAGGAAGTAAAATGGGCTAGTAGATGTACTCTAAACATATGATAGGGTGATTTTTCACATGATACCTCTTATTTTTTATCATCATATTAACTAATTAAAATCATTGTTATAAGAAATGTTGTTTCTAGTCTATCTCTTTTTATCTTTGTATATGAAAAATTGCAAAAATTAGATAAACACATGCAAGAATTCAACTAAGAAGTTCGAAAACTTTTACACAATTTCTTACGGATCATAAACATAATTATTATTCTTGGAATTTAAGAAAATTAATTTAATGGGCCATTGGTTTTGTCCTCTATATCCACGTGCTCTCTTGTCTTTACCCTTTTAAACAAACACTACACCATCTATAAATAAGATCGACTCTATTTTAGAGTAATCAATACACTCAAAATAGAAATGTCTATAGTATGCTCCAATAATTAAATTAAAATACTTAAATATTAGTGAACAAATAATTGAATTATAACGAAGCTAATAATTAAGATGGTATTTTTTTAATAAATTAGATAAAATATTTACTATATAATTAATTGTTTAATTTACTCTTACTTATTAAAATTAATTAAATAATGATTGATTTGATATTATAAATATTTTGTTACGAATAGTTTATTTGAAGATTATGTAACATTTCAAAGTTTATTTTTAATAGTTTATTGTGTGAAAAAATTGAAAACTATATAATAAGATGACACAGAAAGAACATAACATAAAGGGGTCCAAAGCTATTTTAACTCATAGTGCCTTGTGCCTTGGGTATATGCAACATTAATGTATAAGATTGTTTCTAAGCTCTCTCTTGTCATGATCTTCGACTTGTCTTCAATTGCTATGAACAATGTCTCCTAATTATTGCCAATGACTGTAAAAATCTTATCTCGAAAGACGATAAGACAAACTCCAAGAAAATATCTATGTGCAACTAGAGGTTGATCTACTTCATAGTATTATAGATTTTATGAAAGTTAAGACTATTTTTATTTACAAAGGAGAGTGTTTCACTATTTCATGATGAATTAGAAGGTTTATAAATTTTGCAATGACTTGTTTGTTAGTGAAAAATCATGACATATGTTCAATTGTGGAACAAGATCTCACTATATAATTCTAATACTTTGTTAACCATGTATATCGCCGACAACTTCTTTGGTCCTAAGCCAGTCTGAGAACCCTTGAAGAGTGTCCTTGTCGGATCTATACTGTTTCTGCGTGAACTCAAGAAACATGGACCATGTAAAGTTAGGGTACATTCTTTGACCGGATACTTGTAATAATTCCTTTGGTGGCTTCACCACCTTTTCCATTTGTGGACATAAGAAAAATGCTATTGACTTCCTTGCCCTCTCACTGTTCACCACCGCCCGATGCAAACCACTTTTGTATATTCCATTCGTCAACGCCTATATATACATGCATAGACAAACTATAAAGTTTAGTATATGATATGTCTCATGAACAAAGAACAAAGTTTTGTATTATAAAACTCGATGAGTTTCTACTTGATCTCGTTCATATGCCTTCTATGTAACATCTTACATATGAGTGTATATATCTAATATTATTTCTGTATAATACGTATATGTAACGCCTCCCACGTTTAAAAAGTTAAGTGCTATAGTTGATATGGTAAAAATTTACATAACACTAGCTCACATATTATCATAAATCAAGATATATATAATGTAATATTGCATATATTAAAAGTTACTTTTACCATGAAGGTATCACCGATATTAACAACGAATGATCGGGGCTTTGGAGCAATGGATCTCCATTGATTCGCCACGAAAACCTGAAGACCACCGACTTGGTCTTGATCAAGTATAGTTAGAGAGGTTGGGTCGTTGTGAGGCCCTGTCCCTAATGTAAGATTTGGCTGCTTGCATGGCGGATAGTAATTTAACCTAAGTATGGAATCATTATCTTCATAAAACTCTCTAAAATAGCTTCTGTCGATCCCAAGACTTATTCCAAGAAACTCCATGATCTTTAATGAGAGATTGTTCATCGCCTCTGAGTATTCTTGAAATACATTTCTGCATGAGATACAATTTTTTTTTTTATATATTTTTAATTGGATCAATCATATGAGTAATCTCAATATACTAATTATTCTATTATTATATTATATACCAAATAAAAATTAAGTCATCGTCAGTAATTTGATTATGTATAGATAGATTTTTTCAGTTTTAAAAAAGTACTTTTAAATATTAAATAACCTACAATATAGTCGTTCCGTATTATTATACATGTCATATATATATTAACTTATAATAATGGATCATATATATAACCAACAATATATATATATAATAGTTTTAAATCACTAACATGCATTATATAATACTAACATGCAATATATATATATGTATGTTTGAATCTGAATGTTTATGCATGAATGATACTAACACAAACTATTTTAAGGTAATATACTGTATAACTGTTGATAAAATAAAATAATAAGGATACAATTATATTAGTATTTTAAATTATGCTTTTAAATATTAAAAACAAAACTTTTAAACGATATTTATTATAGTTATTATGAACTGGGAAGAATATTACCCAAACTCGTCGTTACCGTCTCCCATTGTCTTACATACGTAATCTTTAACGGTTTCAGTGCCGTTCTTGAGCTTCTCCTCAGCGGAGAACCTAAACGATAACGTTTCTTTCCAAGAAAGCTCCGAGTTGAATCTCCCTCCAGAGCTGTCCGCATAACCGGAGATCTCACCCAACTCCCTCTTTGCCTTGTGTTTTTCGACAGCTGGCAAGTTAAAAAACGTGTCCATACACTTATAGGCACGTGCCAAGATCCCCTCATGGACTCCATGGTTTGTAACAAGAAAGAATCCGTGAATCTTCGCAGCTTCGGACATGAGTCTAGAAGCTTGTGACACTGAGACATGATGGTCTTGGCCGGAGAGAAAGCTAGAGATATCGATGATAGGGACTTGGAGCTCTTTCACGTCCGGGGAGGGTTTCTCTTTGTCAGGCCATATGAATTGTATAGGTATGTTGTTTGGTTGATGATTTATGACTTTTGCATCGAAGCCTATATGAGGAATGATCGATTTCATAGTTTATGGTGTAAAATGGAAATGTTTTGTAATTTCTTTTACACTTTGAAGGCTTTTTCTTGACTCTTGAGTCGTCTTATTAAGTTGAAGTGACATTTATAGGAGTGAGGTTAAGGTGGAACTTGGAGTTTTGTTTTGTTTTGCTTTTTTTTTTACAAATTACCAGATATATAAAAAACGACTGATCAAGTGAAATAATTGAGCTTCCTTTAATATACATACATGATTGCTCCAATATAAAAATTATATGATTTGTAATTATGCAATGGAGAAAAATGTTTCTAAAATATGCATGCAGAGAAGTGAACACATCATGGAGTTTCATTGAATAAATGTCTTGAAAATGTTTTACCAAAGATGTTTTAAATGTTTTTGGGATCGAAAGGTATTATTTAAGAGATTTTTTTTTGTAAAAATCTTGGTTTATTGTATATAAAATAATTCCTACACTCTTGAAGTAACTTTTAAAAATATAACAGTTTGAATCCCACAAGTTCAGACATGCTTTTATCAAAAAAAAAAAAAAANTATTAGCTAATGGGCCTAATTAATATTTGAGTTCAACAAAATATCAAAGTTGTAATTAAAATTTTAGAGCAGCTGGGCCTAATTAGACTGGGCCTAATCTTGTACAATAGGTTAGTCACAGACTCACAGTGCACATTTACATGAAATTTATTTAATTTACATTGTGTTATATTTCATTATTAGAATCTGAACCCAATCCTTATAGAAGCTACGCCTAATTAACACATTAATATGGAAGACATGATTCAATAACATTAAATCTAAGACAAGGTTCAACATTAAACTATATACAATAACCATATAAATATTGTAACACCGATAAATAAATGACATTCAACAAAACTCGACCATGTTCATGTAGTTTTAGTAATTAATTATAAGATATTGGATTGAGAATAGTGACAAATTCTAGAGTTAAATAAATATTAAAATCATGATGGATTGATAAGATAAGTAAATAACCAATAAATGATGTTATTTGAATTATGATTAATTACTACTTGGAATATCCCGACAACAACTTAATCTAAAATGGTCCTTATATATATATTCTAAGTTGTGGTCCCTTCATAGATGATAGCAAAATTGCAGGAGGTTACATTAATGTTTTATACAAGAAAAAATCCAGAAATGTAATTTGAGATCTTTCTTTATTAGTATGAGAATGAAGATGTAATATATTTTCACTGAGTTTTTTTCTCTTTTCTCTGTTATTTGTTTTAATTATAAGGACAAGTTTTAATTTGGATGGTACTATATGACCACACCTAAATAATTTCATGTGATTTTTATTGGCTATATTCACTTAAATAATGACATGTTATGGTCCACTCTTCTCTTCATTTATGAATTTTACATTCTACAAAATGGTATCATTTTTATTACATGTGCCCTATATATATATATATATATGGGTTATTTTATGTTTACTTTAACTATTAGTTAAAATGATGTTACTGTTTATATATACAATCTAAGGAAGAATATATACATATATCCGTATAAACAGTATAGTGCCTAAAGTGAACAAAATATAAAATTTTGTGATAAAATATATGTTATAATTAGAATTTAATAGTCTTTTTAATTTAAAAAAACATTCAAATTTAGTATATGAATATAATATTTTATTAAATTAAAAATATGTTTCTACTATTTTTATAATTAATATTTTAAATATGCTATTTAATCGATAAAAATACTAAAATTTATTATATATTTTTTATTAATATAAAATAAAAATTTGAACTAAAAATAAATAATACAAAAATACATATTTTATTCATACCTAAAATATAAAATTTAAAATTAGAATACCAATCAACTGTACTTGCTTATGGTTATTTATTTGAGTAAATAAATATAGTAGAGAACAAGTCAAAATCGATCCAATGAAAATTTTTTGAAAGGATAAATACGTCATGGTTTGAAACATAAGGGTCACGATTTCAGATCCCCTCGTTGTTCGGTAACAACGCCATGGAGTTTGTGTAGGAATCTTATTGTAGTTTGAGCTTTTGATTATCAATTTAAATAAATAGTTTTTGTGGATTTTTTGGAAATAGTGTAAGTGTTGTAGTCGCATGTCTTACAAAGTTTGTAACTATCCATATATATTTATTTTACGAAATTAGTTTGAATCATTTTTATAATTTCGAATATTCTGCATTATATTGTATACGTTATGATTGTGTGTCTCGAATTTAGCTAAGAAATATTACATTATAACCTATGGTTTTAACTTCGAAATATGCAAGTTTGTTATAGAGCATGATAGTGATAAACGATAACTACCGATACATTATGTTATTTGTTTTACTTTAATTAACAACAACAAATAAATAACCAAACAAAAAAGTAACAAATAAAAATTCATTTTTTTCATTTTTAGTACTAATCCAACATTACATATAATTCAAATTCTTGAATAATAATAAAAAAAACAATAATTTCTTGAATAATATAAGATTCAACAACAGAGACAGATCTCATCCTTAAACCGGAAAGAATGGGAAGAGACTGGTCCTGGCTCGGTGGAGGCAATGGAGGAAAGAAAAAATCCTCAAGCAAGTCTAAAGAAGACATCAAAACAATGCCTTCACTCGCCGGAAACACTAAAACGACGACGGGTTGCATGAGTTCTGTATTTAACATCTTTGATCTTAACCATTTACAGTTTCCCATTAACCACCACCATCTTCATCTTCCCAAAGGTAACAACCACTCTTTTTTATTTTTCAAACTTTACTTACATTATTATATGATTCTATGTTATATATGTTCATATTCAGGTGTAGATGCACCAAGAAACAGCTTGGAATCAACGGAGGAGATGACTACTAGAAAAGATGGAAATTTAAATATCTCTGTTAGTATATAAAAACTTAATTATCCACATTTTTGTAATAATCATATGAAACTAATCATAATTTTATCAGATGGGTGATATTAAAATCAAGACTAAACCACAAGCAAGAACATCAACATCATCTACTACAGCAACTGAATCTTATTCTCCGAGTATAAAGACACCAACTTTAGTTGCTAGACTTATGGGTCTTGATCTTGTTCCTGATCATTACATATCATCTTCTCACACCAACAAACATAAACATTACTCTCTTCAACGAAACTCTGTTGACGGAGGTACAAGATCTCTTCCAGAGACACCGAAGATTTCACTTGGAAGAAGATCAGTTGATGTTAACTGTTATGAACACCAACGTTCTTCATTTCATCTCAGAGACAACGAGAATAACAACAACGTGTTGTCTGAAAGAGATTCTGGTAGTAATAATGTTAGGTTCACGAGGGTGAAAGAGATGAAGATACATGAAGATAAAGAGAATAGGAGTCCACGAGTGTATGCTAAACAAATAGTGATGCAGTTGAAGGAGAATGTTAACAGACGAAGAAGAATGGGAACTGATATTACCAATAAAGAACAATCATCAAGAGAGATTCATGACTCTAAGAAAGAAACATCTAAGATCACAATCATCACTCGTAATTCATCATCATCATCCAAAACCAAGCCAACCTCACCTCAAACAAGTCATGTTGCTTCCAAGATTCCAGAGACGAGAGTAAAAGTTCAAGTGAAGAAAACCAGGTTACCAACAGTGGAAAAAGAGCCACAGAGATCAGAGAAACCAAAACAGAGGAAATGCAAGAAACTGGAGAATTATAAGTCGAGATTAGTGAAGCCACCACAGATAATGCAAAAGGAGCTATTTGTTAAAACACCAGAAGCAACAAGTAACAACAACAACAACAATAGTCTTCATCTTCTTCAAGGAGACAAATCATCATCCAAGAAAACTCCTTTATCCATTAATGATCTCACTAACTTCACTAGTGTTCCCTCTCTTCACAACACAATCAAGAAGATAGATTCATCAGCTTATCACAAATTGGTATACGACCCTACATTCTCCTCTGACAAAATCAATGCTTCCATCAATAACTCTTTTGAATATTTAATGTTTTTGCAGTCAAACATAAAGCTCAGGGAAGCACAATCACCAAGAGACAGAGCAACACAGTCTCCTAGTTTTACGAGCCAATCACAAACGCACATTGCACCAATCGCCGGCGGCGAGTTAGAGTACATAACAAGAACCCTAAGACGAACAGGAATCGACAGAGACACACCAATTTCATACGCTAAATGGTTCACTCCTTCACACCCACTTGATCCATCAATCTTCTATATTCTCGAACATTTCGTTGTTACATCGACCAAAACTAGAAATTCACCGGAAAATTTAGCTCTCCGATGCAATAGGAAGCTACTGTTTCATCTAGTAGATGAGATCCTCGCCGATATCTTAAAGCCACACATCAATTTGAAACCTTGGGTGTGTCGTTACTCGATTCAATCACAGAGGAATCTAAAAGGATCGGAGCTGATCAACGAGCTATCTCGGAGAATTGAGAGGTTCCCGTTAGCAGAGTGTTTGGTTCTCGAAGATATTGACGCTCTCGTCGCCGGGGATTTGCCGGAGACGGAATCGTATGAAGAAGACGGCGAAGGAATCGTCACAGAGATCGAGAGAGGAATCCTCGAAGCCCTCGTGACTGAAACGACGACGGAATACTATGCCACGTGGATCAAAACGGTGCCGTTTAAGCTTAACAATGATGTCACTCGTACGTGTGCAGTTCACGTGAAGACGACATACTCTTCAAATGTAGGGTCCCACCACGACACGTCCTCCTCTTTGCTTCGCGAAAGGAGACTGATGCTTCCACGTGGATAAAAAATATTCCACATGGCAGTCATTTATTGGTTCTATTTGTATATATATATATTACTACTTACTTATTCAAATACTTTATAGCGGTTATTAATAAAATAAATAAGTTTTAAAATTGTGAATTTTTTATCGTATTGGAGAGATCTGTCGTTTTCAGATGTATTTGTCACCTGTCTCTTCCAACATGCCATGAGTTTTGCTGTGTAGACTAGAGAATAGTATTATTCATGAGTTGTTTGAATATTTTGATTTGATATCCTGTAGAAAAATTGGGAAACACTATGTTGAATTATGGAGTCTATCGAAATACTAAGATCGTAGCTAGATTCGGGTCGTCGTATAGGTTTGAATACTATACACACAACTAAAGAAACTTATGATACTATTTTAGGATCTGAAGACAAAACAACAGTAGGATTTGAGGACAAGATAATAGTTTAGGGCCCAAACCTTGTCGTCTGTTTGAAATTTTTTGTTTTTTTCATATTAGCCTTATTAGCTTGTATTATATTGAAATTATTTGAAATCTTCAAGTCACTTGTCATAATCTTATACTTCAAGATAAGAAATAGTCAGACAAAATTATCTCAAATTTGTATGACACTGTAGTTACAGAAACATCTTGCCAAAATTGGATTTATTTATGGGTTATTCACTCTTTAATATGATGAATAATAACATATATTAATTGCTTAATATGCATAATTTTTATTGTATTAATTCATATACGTTTGATTGTTTGCTTATTTATGGACTATGTCATTTTATTGACCTCATGTTTCTTAAATTTTACACGTATTAAAAACATGGTAAAATAACAAGTATGAAAACTATAAATAAAAGATTAAACATACAGCCATGAAGCAACAAAGTTTCAAAAGCTTTTGACGATTATGACGTTAACAATGGATACAAAAAAACGTACGTTAATTTCATGACGAATCATATGTATCTTTGTTCTTATCATCATGTCATGAGAGTTTGTACATCTCAGAGAACTCAAAATAATTCTGACGATTGTCCAAAATAATTGTAGTAAAACAGTGTAAAGAAGAATATTTCTTATATTTATATAAAGAAAATAAATTAGATAAAAGTAGAAAAGAGAAGATAACTTTTGCATGGACCCAAGACATTTACGTGAAGACTAAAGCTACATCTGTCGTAATGAAGACACGACTCATGCAATTGAGAATGCATATACATTATAGAATATACTTTGTTTTTAAATATATTAATTTGGATGATAAAGGGCCTAACTAAAAACAATAATTTTAAACTGATTAAATTGATCGAAACATACATTTTAACTATCTTATCTAATTACATCATTGTATCTAACCAGGTTTAATTAACGATTTACCATTTTTGGGCAATGGATAAATTTAACTATTTCCAAAAAGTCGAAAAATTATTTATAATGAATGAGATCAAACCGGATGACTTCAGTCTACAACCTAGAGAGTAGAGGCAATGCATTTAGCACTGATACATTAGAGTATTAATATATGAAGTATTTTTAATATAACCCTAAGTGTATATGACTATAAAATAAACAGTAGATTCAGCAATTACATAGACGGGTGGGTGGAGGTTGGTTCTGTATCAGATCCACTAATTTAATCCACTGGATCCTTAGTGGGCCACTTGAAGCCCATAACTTGATGAACAGCTGCCTTAAGGGTCCAAATGCTGAGATACATGTGATGGATTCCAAAAAATCTGTATACATGTCTTTAATCTATCATACATGCCCAATTTTGAAAAACCAATTGTACCCTTGTATTAAAATAATATAAAAAAGTAACTAAAAATAAAGAAATAAAAAAACAGAAAGTAAAAAACCGTGTGAGATCTGATTGGAGGAAAGGAGGAAAGAGAAATTTGATGGTTGGTAAAAAATTTAAAGATAAAATTAAATGAACCAGTTAGAAGATGACATGTGTCTAGTTTTTATGACTCATTTTATTTTTTTCTCACATTGTTTCTCTTTCTTCTCCACCAAACCAAAACGAAAACGAAAAACTGGCC
>KE156968.1:0-64972 GCA_000411055.1 Leavenworthia alabamica
GTGTTTTTTGGAGAGTGGCAGGTGAGGAAGACACACCTATTGGAGCTATGCCTGGTTGTTACAGACTTGGATGGAGGCATGGCCTTGTACAAGAGGTTTGTCTCTCTCTGTATTTTTTGGATTTGGTTCATTTCTATGTTACAGTTCTGATTTTGTAATGCAAATAGGTTGCAAAGGCTAGAGCTGTTGGTGTGAACAGTATCGTTCTTTTCCCTAAAGTTCCCGAGGCTTTGAAGGTGTTTCATTCACACTTCTCGTTATATTAGCGCATACTTGTGTTCTTGAATTGTATACTGAACTCTTTGCTTTTTCTTTTGTTTTGTAGAATCCAACAGGAGATGAGGCATATAATGACAATGGTTTGGTGCCAAGAACAATTCGTCTTCTCAAAGACAAGTACCCTGATCTTGTAAGATCTCTAATCCCAAAATAAAGTATACCTAGGAATAAGTGTGATTAATGTTCTTCTCGTCTGTTAGATTATCTACACTGATGTAGCTCTAGATCCATACTCATCTGATGGTCACGATGGTATAGTCAGAGAGGATGGTAAGATTTTTACCCAAATTCCTACTGTTGCATTTTGATTGGAGTTGTAATCAACTTGTGATGTGTCTTTGTAGGTGTAATAATGAATGATGAAACGGTACACCAGTTGTGTAAGCAAGCTGTTTCTCAGGTAAACCTTTAGAATATTTGTTTTCAGTATCAAAGAATCAAAATGATTTTAACTGGAAATGATATATCTCTCTCACTTTCCAGGCTCGAGCTGGAGCAGATGTTGTGAGTCCGAGTGATATGATGGATGGTCGAGTAGGTGCAATTCGTGCAGCTCTTGATGCTGAAGGCTTTCAAAACGTCTCTATCATGTCTTACACAGCAAAGTAATCTTACATTTTGTTTATTTCAATAGCTTAATTTGAAGCATTTTCTTGGTTTTTTTGGTCTAATTTCGTGTATAAATTTTGGTACCAACAGGTATGCAAGTTCGTTTTACGGTCCTTTCCGTGAAGCCCTGGACTCAAATCCACGTTTTGGAGACAAGAAAACGTAATCTCCTTAATCCTCATGGACTGCGTTTGTTTCTTTTGTTAACCTTTTGGTGAACATTAGGTATCAGATGAATCCAGCAAATTATAGAGAGGCGTTGATTGAGGCACGTGAAGACGAGGCTGAAGGAGCTGACATTCTCCTGGTATGTTATTTATTAACATATTCATCCTAAGATTAGTAACAAAAGTGGAGTGTTTTGTTTTGCTTAAAGGTGAAGCCAGGTCTTCCTTATTTGGACATCATACGTCTACTGAGGGACAAGTCTCCACTGCCTATTGCTGCATATCAAGTACTTGTGTTTTATCATCATTATCTGCTTCTAGTGTCTATGGATTGTAATCTCAGTTGATATGAATAATCAGGTATCAGGAGAGTACTCAATGATAAAAGCAGGAGGAGTATTGAAGATGATAGATGAAGAAAAAGTAATGATGGAGTCACTAATGTGCTTAAGAAGAGCTGGTGCAGACATCATCCTTACCTACTTTGCTCTTCAAGCTGCTACTTGCTTATGCGGCTAGAAGAGACTGAACCATATTTGTGATTTTTTACTTACTTTGCTTATGTCTGATTTTATTGTTTTTTGGGAATATTGAATTGATGTACTTGTGCTAATTATAATAGTTTCTGTCTAACCATGAACCATTGGCTAATCGAAATATTTTCTTGTTTATTTGATTGTTAAAGTGATGAAGAGAGAAATCAGATTATCTTCTTTTTATTGAAGGAAATTAAAATGCAACAAATCTTTTGTTTTGGTCTAACTTGAGATATATAGCTTGTAATAAATACAAGATAAATGAGTATCTACAATACAATATACAAATGATGAATGCTCTTGCCAATAGAATTTCAAATTGAAGATATGTTTCCTTTAATAAAAACCAAACCAAATAATGAAAGAAACAGCACAAACAAACACAGCCAAAACTAGTATGTGTTTCAAGTTGCTTGCTCTTCTGATCTCTGACTTCATGCTACTATTTTCAGACATAGAATGGTTCTTTGATTCTTTCCTTGTTGTCTTATCCTCCTGTTCAAAGAGAGCAAAGATCATATAAGATTATAGTACAATAGACCATACAATTTTCTTTATCCAACACTCTTCTGAAGCAACACATCTTCAGCTTTGCAGGGGTTACTAAGAATATCGAGTTTTTCTTACGAAAAATAAATACCTGCCTGTGGAGTTTCTGCAAATGCCTCTATTCCATGACCATCTGCGTGAAGTGGAACCTCTTTGTCGCCAGCATAAGAATGGTTTCTTTGGTATTTATCCTCTACTGTGCATTGATTCACTCTCAGTATTTTGTTTTCCTTTGTCAAAGAATATAGCTGACAAAGAAAACATTAACATGTTAATAGTTCTTGGCTGTTGTGTCTCTTTGCTTGTACAAAGAAAATGATTAAACACATAGCACATAAGTACCTGTTCTTGTATACGTTTCCTTTCACTGGATAATTGCATCAGCATATCCATCAAACCCTTGTTCCTTGTAGTTATCTCTTGGGCATATCTCTCCTTTTCATTGTTAGCTAGATCCAACATAGCTTCTAAACTTTTGGTTCTTTCTTTCAATAGAATCACTTCTTTGTTAAGTTCAGAATTTGTAGTAGAAATCACAATGCATTGCTCTTCCACTGTCTCCGTTATACTCTCAGCTTTTGAGGCTTTAGACTTGAGATCCTCGATTAACGTCTCCATGTCCCATATTGCTGAATACAACATGTTCTGTTGTTCTTGACTTGCTTCTGATGATACCTTGGAGTTTTGTAATTGAACTTCTAATTCTCTGACTTGTTTCTCTAGAGAGTTCACCTTCTTAGTCTTCTTATCATCAGCATCTTTGAGAAAACTTAGTTCCTCGGTAAGTTCAAGATTTGCAGCATTAAGCTCTTTAATCTTAGTTTCTCCACTCTCAGCTCTGGTTTCAGCCTCGAAAAGGCTTTCTTTGATAGACTCATGTGCATCTTCCATTTCCGCAAGATGTACTAAAAGTTCTTGTTTAGAGGCATTGACATTTTTCAGCTCAAGCTCAGTCTCCTTCAGCTTTTGTTCAGATGACTTCACATGTTCCCTCAAAGTAAGTACTTCTGAAACTATCTCTCTATTCTCTTCTATTGTTCCCTCAAGCTTTTGCACCAGAAGCTCTTTTTCTTTGAGTTGTACAATGCAATCTTCAAGCTTAGACTTAAGTTCGGATTCTCGTTGAGCTGAACCATTAAGACTAAACTGAAGAATCTGAAGTTTACCAACAAGTTCCTTTGAGATACCTGTAAGCACCTCGGAAGAATTATCCGCCTCTAGAAACCTTCCCCATATAAACTCGGATGCTTCTTCCATCCGAGAAGATACCTCCTCTGTGTAATGTAGCTTCAGTTTCAACTGTTCTTCATTTTGCTGAAACTCCATTAACTTCTTCTCAAGCTCTACCTCTCTTGACAATGACTTCTCCAACATCCTCAGAGCATTTTTATGCCTTAAATCCGATGGTCTTAACGCATATTTCTGTCTTAAATCTTGACTGCTTCCTGAAAACTCAACTGACTCTTCATTCTCACCTGCAAAAATATTTGTTAATAGAAACCAAAAACTAAAAGATCCAAAGCACAAAACAAAAACCATATATTACTTGTTCCATTTCTTATGTAATGAAGTGTTCTTCTGAGCTGAGCTAATTGCAAAGTGATCTCTGACACTTGTTCCCTAGATTGCTTCAAAGATTCTGCAGACTCACCCAACTTGCCTTCACTAACGATATGATTCGCGTGTTTGCTACTACTAGACATCTTATAAGAAGTATCAACAATTTGAGCTTCCAACACATCTAAAACCTCGTCGACCTCTTTTAACTCAGACTCCAATATACCACATAACAGATCAAATGTCAAAGCTTTTTCAAAAGATGATGCAGAAGAATCAAGTGTCCCTATCCCTTCAAGATCATTATCCCAAGCCAAAAGATGCATAAGAAGAACATGTAGGTTCAGTAGCTTTTCACTAGTATAAGCTGAGTCTATCTCTAGTTTTGTTAACATCTTCAACATCTCTTGCTCCTCTTCACTCTTACTACTATACAAGGTGAAATGCTCCTCTTGAATGTTTTTTTCCATTCTTGATCTAAGAATCAAAATTTCAAAGCTTAGCTAAAGAATAAGAATAATTCTATCAATTAAAGTCACTATCTTCAATATGAAACCAATTATTCACCAGAACATCTAACCAAATAAGGAAACTCAATTCACAAAAATTGAAAATGTTTAAGTCTCCAGAGAGAACTCAACTTGAGATGTAACTATCTTTGAATTAGAGACCAATAAGCCAAGTCAGTTAGTGTTACTATTAAGACTCAGAATTCAAAAGAGATCAGCCAACAACTATAACTCATTTAGTACTTGTCTACGAAAAAAGATTCAAACTTTACCATGAAAATAGAACAAAAAGTAATCAAAATTCAACTAGACAAACAAACATGGTCGAGCTCATTTACTTAGAAATAGACAAAACAGAGAGTTCAAAGTCAAACAAGATCTGGAAAGATAAGAACTTTACCAATAAAAATCTATAATTCAGGTAGATCAGATGAATAAGACCGAATCAAACAGAGTTTTTCTTTGTCAAACGAACTTGAGTTTTCCAGCTGGTTCGTCAGGAAATGATGCTAAAATGCGCTGATTGTTTCACAGGTCAGCAAACGTTAACAAATGATAGTCCTGCGTACGTTAGCAGAAAGGCTTTATTGGCTGTAGACGTTGAATTATTGGTCTGAAGGAAGAAACAACAAAAAAAAAGACCTTAAAATGACAAATCTGTGATAACTGTAACACACTTTGAGATAATAATAATAATCATAGTTAAGATAATTAATGTACATTTTTAAAAAAATTTGAATTTATCATATTATTATTGTCATTATCCTGTTAGATAGTAGTCACATTTAAGATTTTGATCTCATTTATAAATAATGATACTATTTAGTAATTATAATTAAAAAATATTAAATAGCTTTTATTTTTGGTTAAATAAAAGTTTATTCCTATAGTTTATTGTCATTACTTAATATGATTACCCTTTAAAATGAACATTAAGTGAGATAATAATTATAATTAAGACAATTAATGTATATTTATCAAAACTTTTGAAATTTTTTTGATTTAGCATAATTATTTGTCTTTAACCTGTTTGATAACACTCACATTTAACATTTTGATTTCATTTTACAAATAAATATTTTGTAATCACAATACAATTTTTTAAATAGCTTTTGTTTAACCATACTGATATTACACATGTGATGATGATGAGTGTGGTTAAAATTTAGTCAGTAAAATCAACTCTGTCAAGAATCAAGTATCAACTCAAATAATTTCAACCTCTTATATGACTATTCAATAAAAATAAAAGGTAAATAGTAGCAATAAACAAAACGAATAATGTTGACAGTCAATAATGCAGCATAGGTTTAAAAACTTCTTTATAAATGACATGCAACATCATAGGTTTCAACCAGCCTTGAGCATTCGGTTTATTCTGTATAAACAGTTCGCTTTTTAAAAATTAGTTCCGAAGTAAAACCGAAAAAAAATCAGTTTGTTCGATTCGATTTTAGATAAAAAAAATATTTTCGAATTTAATTCGATTAAACCAAATAAATCGAATAAATTTGAAAATTCACCTTTCGCTTCGGTTTATTCGGTTTGTTCGATTTATTCGATGTAAATTAAACTGAACAAACATAATAAACCGAACCAAAATATAATTTTTTACTATTATTCGGTTAACCGAATATGAATTCAAACCGAAGCGAAAACCAAATTAAAAATAAAAAATTTCTAATCGGTTTATTTTCTAAAATCAAACAAATTAAAACCGATGTACTTCATTTTAATTTTCGGTAAATTGAACAAATCGAACCGAATGTCCAGTTTCAAGTATATAACTGAGATTAAACAATGGTTAATATAATTAAAGAATATAAAGGAGGAAGAAAAAGTGAAGGTGTGGGTTGGAGATTTCAATTAAAATAAGGTTGGAAAATGGAATGCAAGTCCCAAGGCCAACTAATAATGACCTTGATCCTTGGGCTTACCGGACCGTCCATCTACTCTTCCTTTATTTCTTTCACCTACTAATATTTTTTTATTTCTTACTTGTTAATACGTTTACACTTGTTCGTGACTCATTTAAAGATGAACCAAAATTTTGGTTATTCTATTCTTTTTAATCGCTTTGACTTTTTGTATTGCATATTGGGTATGTCCGGTAATGTTTATTTCACTTGTAAATTGTAACTCGCATTATAATTAGACCTTACCTTATCCTTGAATATTCGGTTCGATTTGTTAGATTTACCGAATACCGAACTGAATTAAATCGGTTTTAAATTGTTCGGTTTTAGGAAAGTAAACCGATAGAAATTTTTTTATTTTTAGTTTGATTTTCGTTTCGCTTTAAATTTATGTTCAGTTTATTCGGGTAACCGAATAATGATAAAAAATCATATTTCAATTCGGTTTATTTAGTTTAACTTATACCGAATAAACCGAACCGAAAGGTGAATTTTCAGATTTATTCGGTTTATTTAGGTTAATCGGATTGAATTCAGAAATAATTTTTTTTACCTAAAACCGAACCGAACAAACCGATTTTTTTCCGGTTTTACTTCGAAAATAATTTTTAAAAACAAACAAACCGAAAAATCGAAAACACAAAACCGTTATAATCGAATAAACCGAATGTCCAAACTAGTCATTATGTATGGAAATTTTAGATTGTAAAAGAAAAAAAAAAGTTTTGACTTCACCACTGAATTATTTTTGCAATAAAACTATATATTATTTATCCCAAAAAATCCAAAATGTAATAAAACGAATGTAGACCAAATAAATTCCACTACGTATCCATTTTCATATAGGAAAAAAATAATAAAGGAAGAATAATTATAATATTTTAGTTAAACAACAAAATAATTTTAATTAAAAACCTTTATCAACCACGAAGATCTTATAAATATAGATTATTTGACTAAACCAAGACGTATAAATAGTTTTTAAAGGTTCTAAACTCTCAACTTGCTTAAGCTGACCGAATGTAACACAACTTGTCTACCTTAAATTAAACTATTCCAAGCTACTGTAAACAAATCTAATTAATTATATATTGTCCAATATTAAAATATTATTTTATTATAGATATAATATTATATTTGTCTATGAATCTTATAGTAAGTCTTAGCAGTACGGTTTACAACTAGACCTTAGCTGCAAAAAAATATTCTCGAGCTAAAACAAGCGGTCAAAAGACACTAAAATAACTTTTTTTATATATTAAATAAATTTGCAACATGAAAGTAAAATAATTTATTTAAGAGTTACTTATGATTTGGTACAAAATCCAAAACATTGAACATGAAACCAATAATTGTTATGATTATTCGTAAGCATTATACTATATATTAGCCATTTATATATATATAATTATGAGAAAGTCTATAGTATTTATTATATTTTCATGGAATTGAATGAATGATTATTAATGTCGGTCGTTAATATTATTTCAACAAATGTTATTAGTGTTACTAGTGTAAAGTAATAATTTTTTTTACCAGACAAATCTAATTCATTAATTACAAAAACGAGAAAAATAAAATCATGAAAGCCTCTCTTTTTGAGGATTTTAATAAAACAAATAATTAGTATTTATTTTTTGTAAAAGTTGTCACTGTCAGATGATTACTGGAATTAGAATAATTTATGTGTTTAATTAAACCATAGAGATTTTTAAATTGATTCATAAGTAATCTTTTTAAAAAGAAAAAAGCTCTGTTTAAGTTAAAAACACTTTGGCTATGGCGGTGTTTAAGTTAAATGATTTAAAAGCTCTGTTTTTTATGCAAGCGTGGGTATAAATCTTCAAACTTTTCCCATTTTTTTTTCTCCTTTCTTCTTCATCAGCTCCTTTTTTTTTCCTTCATTACTAAAAAAGCTACTAGTTTTACTCTCTTTCTATTTTTCTCTCTCTCTCTCTTTGCAGCTGAAGAACAGAGAAAAGGGTTTATTATCTCTGACCCAAATGACCCATTTCAATTAACCTTTTTAAAAGATTTCAAAGTTTTTTCTTCAGAAAGTGGAATAGATTCTGAAAATGGGTATTTTTCTGCTGACCCTTTTAGCTTAAAATCTGATTTAGGGTTTTTGAGTTTTGTACGGATTAATCATGATCCGTTGACTGATTTATTCTTACCCTTTTGTTCTGAAGCTTTATTAAGTTTACCTATATCTTCAATTTCTCGTCTTTTTAAGGAAATATGTGTTTGATTTGAGTTTCTCTTTGTTAGGTGGATTGTGTCTTCAGTGTATCTCTAAAGAAGAAGGTGATTTTGTTTGTGTGGCTAGTCTCTTTGGTTTGTAGTGGTTACTTTTGATTAGTTGCAGCTGTTTAGTTTAAGTTTAGAAGAGATGGATTTAAGTGAAGAAAAGAGGAGTCTTGATACTACTTTGAACTATGATTCTGTTAATAATCCAACTGGTGACTGGCGAGTCTCTGGTTCTAATCCAGTTTCTGCTCCGATTGATTCTTATCCTCCTTCAGAGAATCTGATTTCACCTTGTCCTTCGTCTTGTTCACCAACTCAGATGATGGATTCATTTGGCCAATCTCTTTGGTATGATCCTACTACTAATGTTCAAGCTGTTGGTTATGGAGGTTTTAGTGGTGGTAATGCTTCGTTTAGGGGTAGTAGTATTGATAGATCTCTTGAAATGGGTTGGAATCTGCCTAATTTGTTGCCTCCTAAAGGCAATAATGGTCTTTTCTTGCCGAACGCAAGTAGCTTTCTTCCTCCGAGTATGGCTCAGTTCCCGGCTGATTCAGGGTTTATAGAGCGTGCTGCAAGGTTTTCGCTCTTTAGCAGTGGGAATTTTAGTGATATGGTGAATCAACAACCACTTGTGAATCCTGAGTCGATTGGTTTGTTTCTTCAAGGTGGTGGAACAATGCAAGGACAGTGTCCAAGTAATGAACTTAATGTTTGTGAACCTCATAATGATGTATCTACACCATTGAAAGACCCAAATGTTAGATCTAGTGAACAAGCTAAACCGAATGTTCCTGGATCCGGAAATGTATCCGAGGATACTCAGTCTAGTGGTGGTAATGGTCAAAAAGGTGGTGAAACATCTTCTAAAGGCTTTAACACAAAGAAGAGGAAAAGAAATGGGCAGGTGAAGATTTTATTTTTGCTCTCTCGGCCTTATCATATTTTCATTTTTAACATTTGTAATATTTCTGTTTGTAGATTTCTGAAGCAGCTCAATCACATAGATCTCAGCAATCTGAGGAAGACAATGGTGATAAAAAGCGAAATGATGAGCAAAGTCCAAATTCACTTGGAAACAAGACAAACAGTGGGAAACAACAGGGTAAACAAACTTCTGATTCTCCAAAAGATGGATATATTCATGTGAGGGCACGAAGAGGTCAAGCAACAAATAGCCATAGTCTTGCAGAAAGAGTACAGTTTCTAAAACTATATTGGAATTCGAATAGACGCATTTTTCATCTGAGTAACAACTATGTATTATAGGTTAGGAGAGAAAAAATCAGTGAAAGGATGAAGTTTCTACAAGATCTTGTACCGGGTTGCAACAAGGTAAAGCCTTTTAGGTACTTGTAGATATTAATACATAATAAGAGAAACAAAGCTAATGCAGAACATGGATTTGTGTTGTTATGCAGGTGACTGGGAAAGCAGTTATGCTTGATGAAATCATTAACTACGTACAATCACTACAACGCCAAGTTGAGGTAATGACGTTTCTTTACTCTAAACTATGTGTTTGCTCTTACTGTTTGCTTCTTGTACTCAGTTTTGATTTTCTCCTGTTTTGGTTTCTTTTTGTTTGAACAGTTTTTATCGATGAAACTTGCTACTGTGAACCCACAAATGGACTTTAACCTTGAAAGTCTTCTAGCAAAAGATGTAAGATAGTTTTGCAAGTCTCTTAAACTAACTCTTTTTATCACTTGAGTCATCATCATAAGATTCTTTTATCTGCAGGCACTTCAACTACGAGCTGGTTCTTCATCTTCAACACCATTTCAACAAAATATGTCAATGGTTTATCCTCCTCTACCTCATGGATTCATGCAACAAACCCTTTCCAACATTGGAAGAACCATTAACACCACTCCATTGTCTCCTATGAATGGTGGATTCAAACGACATGTATGTATATATATAAACAGGTCTAGTAAATAAACAAATCCGAACTCATAATCTGATTTTGTTGGTTTGTATAAATAGGATACAAATGGATGGGAGGGTGATTTACAAAATGTGATTCACATTAACTATGGAGCTGGTGATGTCTCATCTGACCCTCAAGCAACAGGCACAGGTGAAAAAAAAAAACCTAAACCACTGTTACTTTTTTTTAACCGTAGTAATAATTTGTTTTGGTAAAACATTTATTTTATTTATTTTTTGGTTACAGCATCTGTTCCAGCTGCAAATATGAAGGTTGAGCCTTGATGTTTCTTTGTTAGATAGAATATTAAATTATTGTAATTTTTTTTCTTTTTAAGTTACTATGTAATATATTATAATGATGTTACTATTAATTAATACGATACTAAGACTTATTTACTTTATTAAGCATCTTAGATTAGAGAAAAAATATATATATAATTGTGAACAGTAAAAAAAAAGTGTCTACGCAAATATATTTGTATTTTCTAGTGAAAGTCAAATGCGCCGAAGACAATGTTGTCGAACCTCTACTGTGCGCAGATAAAGCAGTGCATTGGGTTAGGAGCTAGAAATCAAAGCCGTCATGTGAAGATGATCCATGGTCATATTATCAAAACTCTTCATTCGCCAGAAACAATTTTGTATAACAACATTATCCATGCATATGCTTTAATAAGGAGCTCCATTTATGCCCGCAGAGTGTTCGATGGAATTCCCCAACCAAATCTCTATTCTTGGAATAATCTTCTTTTAGCTTATTCAAAATCTGGGAATCTCTCAGAGATGGAACGTATATTTGAAAAGCTTCCTGATCGTGATGCTGTCTCTTGGAACATGCTTATTGAAGGCTATTCATTGAGTGGATTGGTTGGTGCAGCTGTCAAAGCTTATAATAAAATGTTTATAGATTTTTCTGTTAATTTGACTAGGGTTACGTTGATGACAATGTTGAAGCTTTCTTCTAGCAATGGACATGTTAGTTTAGGTAAGCAGATTCATGGGCAGGTTATCAAACTTGGGTTTGAGTCTAAGCTTTTAGTTGGGAGCCCACTGTTGGATATGTATGCAAAATTTGGTTTAATCTTTGACGCAAAGAAGGTTTTTTACGGGCTAGATGATAGGAATACGGTTATGTACAATTCGCTGATGGGTGGACTTTTAGCATGTGGAATGATTGAAGATGCAAAGAAGTTATTTCAAAGAATGGAGAAAGATTGTATTTCTTGGTCAGCTATGATTAAAGGACTTGCTCAAAACGGACTGGAAAGGGAGGCTCTTGAATGTTTCAGAGAGATGAAAATAGAAGGCTTGAAGATGGATCAGTATCCTTTTGGAAGTGTACTACCTGCTTGTGGGGGATTAGGAGCAATAAACGAAGGGAAACAAATACATGCTTGTATAATCAGGAGCAATCTTCAGGATCATATATATGTTGGCAGTGCTCTCATTGACATGTATTGCAAGTGTAAGTGTATACATTACGCGAAGACTGTTTTTGATAAAATGAAGCAGAAGAATGTCGTGTCTTGGACAGCAATGGTTGTGGGCTATGGCCAGACAGGGCGTGCTGAGGAGGCTGTTAAAGTTTTCCTTGATATGCAAAGAAGTGGAATTGACCCTGATCATTATACTCTGGGACAAGCGATCAGTGCGTGTGCCAACATAGCTAGCTTAGAAGAAGGAGCCCAGTTTCATGGGAAAGCTATAGTTTCTGGCCTAATACATTATATCACTGTTTCAAATTCATTGGTGACTCTGTATGGAAAATGCGGAGATATTGATGATTCTACTAGGCTATTCAATGAGATGAATATCAGGGATGAAGTCTCTTGGACTGCAATGGTTTCCGCGTATGCCCAATTTGGAAGGGCCATCGAGGCTATTCAGTTGTTTGACAAAATGGTACAGCATGGACTAAAACCTGATGGAGTGACTTTGACTGGTGTTATTTCAGCTTGCAGTAGGGCAGGATTAGTGGAGAAAGGACAAAGGTACTTTGAATTAATGATAAATGAATATGGAATAGTTCCAAGTAATGGCCATTATTCTTGCATGATCGATCTCTTCAGTAGATCTGGAAGGTTAGAGGAAGCCATGAGTTTCATAAATGGGATGCCTTTTCCACCAGACGCAATTGGTTGGACAACTTTACTCAGTGCATGTAGAAATAAAGGTAACTTAGAAATAGGTAAATGGGCGGCTGAATCACTCATAGAACTAGAACCTCATCATCCTGCTGGCTATACCCTATTATCAAGCATATATGCTTCAAAAGGGAAATGGGATTGTGTGGCCCAGCTAAGGCGGGGAATGAGAGAAAAGAATGTGAGAAAAGAACCCGGACAGAGTTGGATTAAATGGAAAGGAAAATTGCACAGTTTTTCAGCGGATGACGAGTCTAGTCCATATTCTGATCAGATATATGCTGAGCTCGAGGAATTGAACCAAAAAATCATAGATAATGGTTACAAACCAGATACTAGTTTTGTCCACCATGATGTCGAGGAAGCAGTTAAACTAAAGATGCTTAACTATCACAGTGAAAGGCTTGCGATTGCTTTTGGGTTGATATTTATACCCTCAGGCCTACCTATTAGAGTGGGAAAGAATCTTAGAGTGTGTGTGGATTGCCACAATGCCACTAAACATATCTCCAGCGTCACTGGTAGGGAGATACTTGTCAGAGATGCTGTTAGGTTTCACCGCTTTAAAGATGGAACTTGCTCATGTGGAGACTTCTGGTAGATTTCATCTTGGATATTTCTGACACTTAGAGAGCGACGCATGATGACTCTCGCGAGTCTGATAAATCATCTCAGAGTATGGAAGATTCAGTTGTACTATCACTCAGTTTACTTGGATAAGGAGCCGCTTCATCACCTATCCTGGCGGCTTTATTACAAAGAAGAGGAACATGTAGCACTCATCTCTTCTTGCTTCCAATATTTTCGCGGTTTCTGATCCTAGCCGTCTAATTTTATTTATGCTGCCAATCTTGATTCTTGGTCAGTATAATACTAAGCCTGAAGGAATGCATGTTCTGGTTTGACTGACTTTAGCACTCTTCTCACTTTTTTTCTAGGCTCAGGCTCAGGGGCTATGAGGATTTATATGCAGGCAAGGGTCGAGGCAAAAACATGAAACTCAAAAAGAAAGGGTCCTCAGAGGAAAACGAAACATAGGTGAGACCCTTTTGTAATGGAAGACAGAGTCTATATGCATATTATATATACATAAAGAATTTCGCTGTTAGGAGGATGTCAAGTTAAAACGTTCTATTTGAACTACTATTTTGTTTGATATCACAATGTAAAATCACATTTCAAATTGAAAACTTTATACACAGTCAGTCAGTACACAGAGAGAGCAATAGTTCATAATAGTTAGAATCTTACAAGTTTTCACATGTTAGTTTCTTATGTGATATAGGTAGAGAAACTTGGCATCTTGTCCAAACGCCTCAAAATATTTTCTGCCATCTGCCTTGTGTTACCATCTCCACGATGGAAGGCACTCACCAACATACCTGACAGCATCCTATCTTGCGATATATCGTTGGCATACTTATCTCCACCTCTAATTATGAACTTGTCAATCATCCAAAATGCTTTCTGCAATAGAGACTCTTTCTTGTGTTCTTTGACTGCATTTATAATTAGTTGTACTGCATTCATTCCACTCAGCATGCTTAAACTCTTCTCAACATCAACCTTGTCATCCAATAGCGTGCATATAGCAGCTAATGCTGACTCCACCACCTCCACTTTATCACTCTGCAGACATGCTAGAAGCTTTGTGACAGCATTTGCTTCAATCAAGCAAAATGTGGTTTTTGAAGAGCATACCCCCTTGTGGATTTCACAGATCTCTATTTGCTTCTTTTTGGATGAACGAATGGAGAAAGATCTAGGCATCATACTCAGTGATCCCATGAATTTGGTGTTCCTAGGTTGGGGTGGCCTCGATAAAGTCATAGTTATAGATGATAGATTTTCTAGTCCAGTCGCTGATAACCTTTGAACTTCGTCGCTTGTTGTTTTCATCAATAAATCAGTAAACACTGATGTCAAATCATGATTTATGGCTAGGTACATCATTTGGGGCTCGTACAGTGTAGTTGTGAATCTCACTAAGATGCCAACGAGACCTTCCAGAAAATCAGTTGCAAACCTGCTTGTTCGAGTTCCACTTCTTTGGATCAGATGGATTCCATGCAAAATTTGAGACACTATACTCTCGTTGACCAGTGCTAGGTTAAGAGTCAGATTTTGATGAGGTAGTTTAGCAAGTAACTTGGCTGAAACAGCATGCTTTTCTGTTATCTGATTTGCTTCTGCTGGGCACTGGATAAGGTTCTCTGGCTGCCCTCTAGTTTTACATAGTCTTTCTGATAGTGTGTGACCGATGTATGGTGAAAGTGCTATGAGAAATTTTAAGGCTCCAACCCCCAATTCATCATGAGGATTGTTGATGAGTTCTATCATTGCAAAGCTTGCGTCAGTTTCTTTGATCACTGAAACTATAGTTGCCATTGCTCTTGGTGATTTTGACAAGGATAGGAGAATCCTAATCAAATCAATGTTTAGAAAATCTGGGCTTGAGTTCTTGAGCATTTGTATGATGTTGTATACAAAGTAATCCGAGCCTAATGTGTGGCCATGTGTATTCACCTCAAAGGTCTCATGTTCCACCCCAGATTCCAATATGTTTGCTAGTATTGTAGCAGCTTCATTCCTGGAGTTCAACAAATCACTGAACATTCGCTTGGTGAACATCTCTTCTACCATGATCTTGATAATACCACTTTCTACCAGTATCTGCTTGTTGGGGTGATACAATGAAATCTGAGCAAGTGCTTTGAAGGCTGAGGTTCTAGCTTCAATATTTTCACTTTGCACCAGCCCGATAAGCACAGGGCAAGCCTTCTCAGCTACGTAAGGTTTTTTCTCATGTCCAATATCAATTTCCACAAGGTATGTAGCCATTACCACCTGCATCTCTTCACTCCCTGCCATATTAAAAAAATATTAATACTAAAGTTCAGAAATGTGTTATTTTAGATTAACTTCAAATATATGTTTCGGAAGTAAAATGATATCATTTCATTTCATTGTAGGTTTTGCTTGTACACAGCAACTATACTTCCTAAACTTTGGAGATAAAGGAGTAAATCATTTACCTTCTGCTAAATGGCTGAGAAGAGGTTCCAGTAGCCCACTCTCTGCCATTTGCTTGATGTTATAAGGGAACTTCTCTAGATTTTTTAAGATTTGGTCTGATGTTTCAGAAGCAAACGGATCCAACTCTCTGTTATACTTGGAGGTAACTAACATCAGTATTGCCCCTGTAGCAGTTCCAATCTTCTCACATGCATGTTGATACTTTGATAGCTCAAGCAGTAAGGCTAGTGCTGCATGTCTTATAGACTCGTGACTGCTTCCCAAAAGTTTGATCACACTTGAGATAGTTATCGTCTTCACAATCAATTCCTGTAAGATAACTTTGAAATATTAAAAGTCTATTGAAACAAGAGATTGTGAAGCACTGTCTCTAGGCTGCAAGTTTAAGTAATTGGTTTGATGGACAATGAAATAGACTAGAGAATATCATGTAAGATAGTGCTCTTGCATATAAGGTAAATGAAAGAGATCCAACCTTTCCGTCGTTACTGTTTTCTTCTGCCAGTGTCCTTAGCAACTGCAGCAGTTCACATCTCACATCTTCACTTCTGTATGTCAGGTATCGGTCAAGCAACTGAATGATTCCAGCTTCACGGACTTGTACCTTGTTGTACTCTTTTCCTTCACAGGTCATTTGCAGATCTCTTAATGCGTCTATAACCATACTTTCTGAACCGCCTAAGGATAAAGCTGCATGAGCCACTTTGATTCTCGCAGCCTCGTTTCTTACTTTCCATTCCTCAATTATGGTTTTCAGGACAACATTGTCAGTTAATTTGGTGGTCAACTTTTGCCCAGTAACTGGACAGCTAATCTCATCAGAGTTTCCAAAACTGTCAAACCACTCTGTTATTGTTTTTCTTTCGCAGGTTACTCCTGTTTCTGTGGTGACTGGATCTTCCATAATATCTTTGGTCATTGGGCAGATGAAAGCTTGATATGGAGGCTCCATGAACTGTGTCACCTGTGGTAACATTGACAGGGATTCACTAAGACTTCCATACTTTCTGTGGCTGCTAACATTTGTGGTGCTCTGGCTTGGGCTTGGGCTAGGACTTGGGATATCTGATATTTCAGAAATTTCTGGTTGTGATTCACTCAGCAGGTAATTTTCATAGGAAAATTCAGGATCAGTGGGATAGAGATCTGTCTCCGTTTGCTCTGACACCATCTCCGGTATATGTATTTCAGAAACCTCCTCATCTCCTCTCTGTATCGTCTCACTTTTACTACCATCTCCAATGTTAGCATTTTGCATCTCATTTGAAAGAGACTGGACAACGACTCCTACATATCCTTCCTCGTCGAGTGTTGGTTCAGGTATGGACTGCAAAGTTTCACCCACCTGTTTCACAATGCCTTCAAAACCTGCCTCAATGTCTCTCAGATCATTAGATGATTCAGGTCCGTTGGTTTCTTGAGATTTCTCAACCAGAATCTTCGCCGCATCTATATTCTCGGATAGTGATTCAAATACATCAATTGAACATTCAACACTGCTCTCTTCTGTCTGTATCTCCATTAGCACCACTGAAACTCTATAAAAGTAACAAGCACAATTGAGGAAGCTCTCTGTTTGTGCTTGTAAAGACTCCAAAGATGTGATTACCTCTGAAATGGACTCCAACAACGATCTGATCAGTGTATCACTTGGACCTCTCTCTTCTTGAGTCTGAGATCAAAGATAAAGGGTTTGAAAAGTGAGATGATTCGAAAGAAACGATCCAATGACTTTTTCAAGGTGCAAAAAGAAAAAAGAGAAAATAGAAGAAAATCTTACCGACGACATCCCATTTGTTCAATAGCTGTTGTTGTCTCACTCTGCTTACCAAGTCTACAAACTACTTCATCTAGCAAAAGACAACACTAAGTCCTCTGTTTCTGAGAAGTTGAAACCCACTAAAGGAGACGACTTTTTAGGAGGAAGTGGGGATAAAGTCAGATTCCATAGGACTCTGTAATGAAGTTGAAGGAGTCAATCATAGGTCCTTTTTAAGCCTTGCCGTTTTCATCTATATAGAGTACCAAACATGTTCTTTACCAAAACATGTAGTTGGAGTTTTGTTGACTTTGTTTGTTTCTTCTTGCAATATCTTTCTTCTGTGATTTGATTTTGGTCGGACCACAATCTAAAGAATAAGTGATGATGATGGTTGGAAAAAACTGATCGCAAAAAAACTTTTTTGTAGTGATTTTTTAACATTTTTTCATACAATATTTTAATGATGTACTTTCTTTAAAAATAAATGTATTTGGTAGTAGGTATTGTGCAATGTCATTGTCTTTCTTTAACAAAAAAAATGATTTTGTCTAGTGATAGAAGAAGTAGTCTTGTTGAATTGATAAGATATGACATTGAATGACATGTAATTTTATAAATATATAATCATGTATGATCTAGTCTTGCGGAATTATTAAATGATCGAGTTGTTGGTTTTTGTTTGGCACTTGGGATAAAATATTGTAACACTAGTTTAAACTATTAAAATGTATATATCTAAAATTGTTTGAATATCTAGTTACCAAAACTATTAAAATGTATGTATCTATGCAGTAAATAGCTATATATGTAGTAAATCACTGGATAATGTATATAATATAATATAAATTTTTATTATTAATATATAGCGGGGATAGCTCAGTTGGGAGAGCGTCAGACTGAAGATCTGAAGGTTGCGTGTTCGATCCACGCTCACCGCATTTTTTTATTTTTGTTCTCTTCAAAAATCTATATAGTTCCTTAAATGCTCATTATCATCTTTATATTATGAGTCATGTAATTCATTAAACTCTCCTTTTAAAGCAAAATTGGAGTATGCTCTTGCAGATTGCATACTTGAATGTGTTGTTCAAAGGAAGGTTATTAGACACAGCATTGCAAGTGACAGAGAATTAAAAATGTCAGGAGATGAAGATGTTTCATGGACAAGTGGAGGTACAAACATGGCACAGCATTGCATTCCTGGAGACTCAGAAGAAGATTAGATTGCCGAAGTAGAAAGAAGAAGATGAAGAAAATATAATTTCTTAATAACTTTTAAGAACTGGACTGGTCTTCCCACATGAATAACCTCTCAATGATTTTGATCCAACTCTTGTCTTTCTACATCATGGCATAGCTAGAAGAGACTTCTTCTTTATAGTAAAAATAAATCTCTCTATTGTTGTCTTGTCCCAGAATGTATAATTATTACAGCTTATTCTACAATCTGAAATGTAAAATGAGTAAATATAATGTGTTCTATTATGTAAAAAAAAACTAACTTACATGTCAATCAAAAAAGGTCATCTAAATTATTCTCATTTTGGTTTTTACAACACTGACTCCATAAAATACTCCTCAGGCTGAAACTGTTATCTTTTGGTAATTTACTGTGGTCAAGTCTATCAGAATCTAGAATGCCACGCCACTGGTTGGATACTTCGACTCAAAGGCCTTCCCTCCTCTGCCAAGGTTTAAAACACTCTTTTGCTTTGTACAATTACAAGTAAACTCCAAGCCACCTCTGAGTTGAGGTTAATCATCAACATTCCTCATTGCTAATTGACAAGAATCCCTTCCCCTTTGATCAATGTGGCTATTATACGGGCATGAATGACGAAGCAAACTTACTCTGCCTTGAATGTTGTTAACATGGAGTATTGGAGCTTCTATTATGCAGGTAACCTGAATCTACTGCAGATCAGTTGAAGAAGTATGTTGACCGTAGAACCTCTCTTAGATCAAAGTCGCCACGTTCTGGTATTGGCGGAAAAGTTAGGTCTGGGAAGGACTTCTGGAAACTCTCCAACAACTATTAAATACACAGATAAATCATGAGTTTAGTTATAAGAAGATGAAGAAATAATAATGTTACACTGGTAGTTGTATTCCGGTGAACGATGTATTAAGTAAAGATTCTTTTACGTTTTCTAAGATTGGCTTTTCGTAGAGTTCAACAAACTTCTCTCTTAGTATTGTGTTCATTGTGTCAACATCAGAAGCATGAGTCCAGTACGAATCATGAACCCCTACAAATTAGAAATTCGTATGAAGAATAAGAATCTAAAATGAATATATCTACATAAGCTGGATGCATATGGAAAGAGCTAGAGCTAACCTGCAAAACTCAAGCCCGCCCTGTTACAGGCAACTGCTGTCATCATCATGTGAGACCCATCAAGAGAATGTATAAAATTTGGTGCAAAAGCTGTCATCTGCTTCTTCGCCTGGACCTGAACCAAGAGTACATCATATGGTGCATAAAGATGAGACTATTCTGCTTGAAACTCATCAAATCTTTAAGCCTATCCAAATCTTTACATTGTAATAAGATGTACACTAAACCCCAACTCTTTATCAACATAATAAATGGAAAATATAAAGCAGCTATAGCGAATGAAATTTTGTTGGGTTATACCTTATCAGTCTCGCGGCTCAGAGCCAACACCTGAAGGGTAGTCTTAACCTGCAAATTTGATTAATTTCAGTTTCAGTGACATTTAAGAGGTCACTAATCAATTTCTTCCACTGATAATTTGAACTCCTTCATGTATCAAAGAAGATAAGAGCATTACCAAGTGTCTTCCAGGCTTCCGGTAGGGTTGTACAACTGGAAGTCCAAGAGGAGTTGTCCAACAAACTGCTTTGTTTTGTGAAGCTATTATCTGTTCACCACAGAAAACAGATTTCATTGTTCAACCAACTGTCAAGTGAAAATTCCTTCGTAACCTGTGATTTTTTAGGCAGTGGCTTCAACAAGAATCTCACAGATATAAGAACTGACCTTTGCACATTCGCCAAACCAAGTCTTGATAGCTCTAGCAGCTTCAAACATCTCTTCCAATGCATTTAAAGTTGTCTAGAAACAGAACCAATAGAGGAGTAAACATTTTGATGCCAAAATTCAAAAATCATTTGTAGCTTTGATTAACAATTATGCAGGTAAAATTATCAGTTCCTTACTCTTGCTGCATAACAAGCTGTATGAAAAGTCTGTGAATCGTCTGCAAAGGTACCACGTTCTTTTAACCTCTTCTTCATTTGGTCACGTGCACCAGAATAAGTAACACCATACACCGATGTCATGACAGTCTGTTTCACCATCTTCCTGTCAACCTAAAGAATTTCAATAGTAGAGTATCGTCATCAGATAGTGTGTTCACAAACAAGTATTAAAGTGAAACTTAGTAGTAGTAGCATATATGAACTATATGGTGGTAATATAAAAATTGGTTGTCTGATAACATGTTTGGTGGAAGATAACCCAATTTAACAAGCAAGAGATGTCAAAAACCTCGTTAAGCATGAGTTTGGCATATGTGGCATTTGGAAATGTTTCAGGATCTTTTTCTGCATCTTGCCGCATCATCTTGAGAACCCTGATTAAAGTTTAGACCAAATTAATAATACTGTCTGATTATAAGTTTCACTGTAGCCAGAGAAAAAAGAGGACAGAAAAAGTACATAGCAGAAATATCTGCATAAACATCTGCTGGCTTTTCACCAGTAACAAGATTGACAGCAACTGCTCCCAACTATGAACAAAACCAATTGTAACAAATGAGTATATAATTGCCTCTGTACAAATCGATATATACAAATAAAAATTACAGTTACTGTAAAACTAACGGCATACCTTATCCCTCCCAAGAGCAGCATAGTGTTGTAAGCCATTACATGAACCATCCTTGCAGTAAAGAGTAATACAGGAAATAAGATTATCTATTTAAAGAGCATAGATGATGTCCACAGGAATGTCCAAAGTTGTTCATGTTCAAGAATGGTTATGTAACGTAATTGTGCATGTAACAAATACGTTAGACAAGGAAACAGCGTGATATGTAACCTTTGTCTAACTCACAATACTAAAAATATTTTTGTGTAAGCAGTGTTTTTGAAAATTCAGTTACTACCAACAGCTTTTACTTCTAACGATGATAAAATTTAGTTAGTACCTGGTGGATGGGGATATGAGATATAGCAGCTTCAGGAAAGGGGCTTCTCAAGGCTTCCGAAAGGTTAATGCAAGCAGCCAAACATTGAAAAGGGTCCTCTGCATTAAGCCACCATCTTTTTCCTTCAAGAGGTCTATCAGAAGAATCAAATATATCTTCTAAGTGACTCTCAGTAAATGCAACCCGATCCTCATAAGCCAACTTATCAACACCACCAGCATATAAGTTTGCTATATGTATCTTCAGCCATCGCAATCCCGATTTTCCAAGAGGCTTTCCCTCACAAAACTCAAGGATGCCTCGGCAGAGATCAGACCCAAGATGATTAAGATATGGATGCATGGGATATGCTCGGCCACGAAAATCAACGTTGTGAGGGTAGTAGAAACCTTCCTCGTCTTTCATTTTGCGTGCTACCTGCCCAATCAAATTAAAAGTATAATACTATTTTCATCACTTATAGCAGAAAAAAGAAGTGGAACGAGGAGTCTTCTCTTACCTCAAGTTTTAGCTCTATATCACACCTTTGTGAATGTCTCTCTGCGTTTTGCTTATTTGCTTTCTTACATTCCCATTTCCAGTTCTGTATTTCTTTCTGGTCTTCACTGTCGGGCTCCTCTGGAGCGGGTACCTTACGGAGACATAAAGAGATGAGGAAAATCATGACTGAAAATTTATAAGTTATAGGTACTTCATTCTCTTAAGAAGATGGCAAGGGTAAACAACATCCAGAAGTATATCAAAAAATGGAAGGGGAGAGAGAGAGATCTTACATCTTCACGATCAACCAGACCACCAAGGCGACCTCCGTTAGCCCAGATTCTGTCCACCAAACTCAACACCTTTTTGTTTATTCTCCATTTCGTGTTTCCTAGTGTATCTAAAGCCTGATAAAACAAAGTGAATCACATGAACTCGCCGGTTAATACAACACAAAAATCATAATTTCCCAACTTTTAATTTTGTTTTTAAGCATCCAACAAATGACTAAGCTCACAATACAAGTAAAGGAACTCAGACCTCAAATACTGGCTGCAATTGCTTCTCTGGAGTTCGTTTTATTACAATACGTTGTTGTTTAGCTCCATGTGTTCTCATGATGTATGAAGGCAAGAAAAAGTGTGCCCCTTGATCATACCTGGTATAAGATCAACTTTGAGGATAAAAAATAACAGCTACACATGGAAAAAAATTCCAGAAAAGGATAGAACTAGAAAAAGGGGATCTAGCCGCAGTAAACAAGGAAACCATATAAGTCCTAAATATTGGCAAAACAACACATACCCTGTCCAGTTCTGGGGAGGTATTAGCATTGGCAAGTAGGGAATGACCATATGTCTAGCCTGTTTAAACAACGGAAAATATTAAGACAATAGTAGAGAGATTTCTCAGATTTTATCCAAAAAATACCTTGATGTATAGTGGTATAAGATTATTCACAACCCAAACATCACAAAGGTACATGACTAAATCAGATAAAAAAACAGCAAAAACATAGTTCTAAATTCTGCTTACTGAGTTGTCAAGGCCCTTTTGGATCAAAGGATCGCATTCAATGCAACCATATCTCCTGCTACATTTTCTGAGAAAGAATACAATAGAATGCAAATAAGCAGCAGAACAAGGAGATGGAGAAAGGGGTCCATGTAAATGAGCAAAAGTAGAATTGCAGGACTCTTACGTATTTTCTAACATGACATTTTTGGAAATCTGCCTAAAAGCAGGTCGGATGACAGGAGGGCCATCGTCAAACTGTTCAGCTGGAGGTTGTATGTATGCATTTTCTATCAATAGCTGAATCAAACGTGAGCCAACCTAGTAGTGCAAGAAACAAAATTTAGATCACAAAGGCAATAAATAGAATAAGGAAGATAAGAATTATCATAAAGAGTTCTGCATTAACAAGCGTGGACGTATAAGCAAACCTTCACTTGTGCCTCTTGACCCCATGGCTTGAACGAGTCATTTTTCTTCACTATTGCTCTTAGTTGTCTAACCTTATTATTTTTCATCAGTACAGAAACTTGTTTCTTCACCCTTTCCATATCTTTAGTCACAGTCTCACACACATCTTCTGATTCATCGTTGACCATCTTGTGAGTTGCATTCTTTTTCTTCTTAGTTTTCTGCAAAAAGCTGTTGATCCTGACCTGATCCAAGTAACAAGATACACATATCATCAAACCAATATACACTTAATATAAATAACCCATCGGACTAACGCAATATGTGACAACTACACAGTACAACATACACTCTAAACCCACCTCCTGCTCAACAGCTTCCCCAATCTGAGTACTAGCATTCACCAGCTTAACAGTGCCAATGCCTTCAGCATTAGTCATCATGAGTCCCAACATCTTATGCATAGTGATAACAGCCATCATATCAGCCGGTAACTGCTCCATATAAGGAGCATAAGGAATTTTCCCTTTCTTAATTTTGAAAGCATCAAGGTCAGCTTGAATAGCATTACGCAAAGGCTCAAACCAACCTAGAAATAACGACTTGACATAAGGTAAATTTGGAGCAAGTTTCTGCTCACACATGTCTTCTAGTATCTCTCTACATTCTCTAGCAGCTCTTTCCCATTCTTCTGTCTCCATTTTCACTTGTCTCTGTTTCAACACATAATACTTCTGTGCTCCCATTCCAGCTACAACTCTCTTTGGCTGTTGAACTGCAAGTCTTGCCTTTTTACGGATTCTCTCAGTTTCTTTCTCCATTTCTGTTATCAATTCATTAACTTCTTCAGAGTCATCTTCAGGATCAGTTGAATCAATAGCTTGAGCAGCTGTAGCATATCCTCTAAACGAAAAGTGTTGACATTGAACAAACGAGCTTAATCTTCCCAATTCGTTAATTGGGTTTATCCGTAATTCATTTCTAACGCTACTTAGATTAACAGAAGAAAGAATCTTACAAATTCTATTCATCGGAAAATAAGTACCGGAGCTAGAATCAGTTAAAAACTTAATCTTTCTCGATGAAGCTCTTCCCAAAATGGTCCTCCACATTTTGAACCTTCTCTGTGATCGCTAATAAATGGTCAAAAGTGGCTCAAATCAAAAACCTGATTTTAAAAATCCAGAGTTGAGTTAAGAAGAGAGATCTGGTGAAACCACAAAGCGCCGTTTAAGTACAGCCGCCGAATAAACCCTTCATAAAACCTTCGGTCTCTGCTTCATATTTCGTGGATCGTTATAAACCCGACCCGTTTATCAAATCCGTTTTTGCATATATTTAAGGCCCATTCTGATACGAGTTTTAAGACGCTCAAAAATTTATCCACTGAAATATTATCAACAAATCAGAGTGGCGCAGCGGAAGCGTGGTGGGCCCATAACCCACAGGTCCCAGGATCGAAACCTGGCTCTGATATATTTTTGTTTTTTTAATTTCAGGCTTTTGAAACCCAAAGATTTCAAGCCCAAACATAACGCAGCCCAAATTTGATCAAACCAATAAGCCCGTATAGCAATTTTAAAGAGGTCTATAAGCCCAAATAGTTCAAACCCAAACATATCGCTCCCGAATTTAATCAAACCTATAAGCCCGTATAGCAATTTTGAAGATGTCTATATGCACTTTCCTTTATTTCTAATATGAAATTATGTATTATCAGATCACATTCACATAAAAAAAAAAACCTTATGGTTGAAAATATAATAAACGCCTGAATTATTTGTTGATTACACTATACGTTAATTACACCGAAGAATTTAAAGTAATTTTATATGTGCTTGAAATCTAAAGACGATCCTTAATGGAAATATAATTTTTCAATTAGTTTCAAAAATTATATATTTGAGTAACATATTCATATATATATATCATATGTTAGACCACGATTCAATTAAAAACAAAGATAGGACGTTAAAATTAACAGATCAGAAAGAGACAACGTTCATCACGTGATAGTCTTTATCCTAATAGGTGAAATTTCCGTCTGATCACGTGAATCCCACGTGTCATCATAAGTAACGGTTCATTTAACTTGGCTAACTGGATACCACATCGATTCGTACACGTGTCCTATTCACAAAACCAACGGACAAAACTTCAAGTGGACTCTCCCACAGGTAATAACAGCTCAGCCGAGTCACGAGTCTAGAAAAAAAAAATAGAACTCGTCGACGTGATTATGTTAAGAAGAGAAACTTGAAAAAAAAAAAATATCTCCGGCGAAGATGAGAACCGGAAAAGGAAATCAAGAGGAAGAGGAGTACGGAGAAGAAGAATTTAACTCAAAACGTGAAGGTCCTTCTTCCAATACTACTATTCATAGTAATAACAACAACAGCAACAGTAAGATCCATTTTCTTAGTTGTAATTCGTCGATTTGAATTTTAGTGAGATTCATAATCATTCTAATTCCGATTGATTTTGTATTGATTTGAGTTTCCGATGTATTGATTTGTGTTTGAATTTTGAAGCAGATGCAAAGGAACATGATAAAGCTAGTGCGATACGTTCTAAACATTCTGTTACTGAGCAACGTAGAAGAAGCAAAATCAATGAAAGGTATTTTCAATCATGCAATGGAATCATTAGGTATCACCACTTGTTGAATTTTGCTGTGCTTTGATTTGTTAGAGTTGATACAAGTAAATTACATTATCATCTTAGTTTATTTTCTGAAGAGTGTTGTTGACTCTATAAATCTCTTTCTCAGATTTCAGATATTGAGAGAACTAATTCCAAACAGTGAACAGAGAAGAGATACAGCTTCTTTCCTTTTAGAGGTGTATTTTAATGGATGTTTTTAATGTGATTAATCCTGAGCTTAGATCTTGTTTTTAGTCTAATACTGTTCTTATGACATATTATAGGTGATTGATTATGTTCAATATTTACAAGAGAAAGTGCAAAAGTATGAAGGATCGTATCCAGGATGGAGTCAAGAACCAACAAAGTTGACACCTTGGGTAAATTATATCTTCACCTTATGAGTTTAGATTCAGCAAGAGCTTCTCTAGCCAGTTTTTTGTGTAACGTTATAGCTAAAGTTTTATGTTTTTTTATTGATTGGAATAGAGGAACAATCACTGGCGAGTTCAGAGTTTGGCGAACGCCGTGAACCATCCAGTTGCAGCTATAAATAATGGAACTAGTCCAGGGATACCATTTCCTGGAAAATTCGAAGAAAACACTGTAACTTCATCACCTGCGATTGTCGCTGAAACGCAGATCCCGATTGAATCTGACAAAGGAAGAACTGTAACATGCAAACCGATTGAGATTCAACCTGAGTTATATGACAAAGGATTACCACCTGTACAACCAGTTCTTCCATTAGTACAAGTTGAGCAAGCTAATGAATGTCCTGCAACTAGTGATGGATTAGGTCAAAGTAATGACCTTGTTATTGAAGGTGGAACCATTAACATCTCTAGTGTCTACTCTCATGAGTGAGTTAAAACTCTTAATCTTCTAACTCTTCATTGTTTCTGTATCCTGTATTAGCCTTCTCATTAATGTGTATTATGAAATGACCAGGTTATTGAGTTCATTAACACAAGCACTTCAGAACGCAGGCATTGATCTATCGCAAGCTAAACTATCTGTCCAGATCGATCTTGGGAAGCGAGCGAACCAAGGACTTACTCGTGACGAGCCATCGAGTAAGGTAAAATTAGTCAGTTCGAATCACACCACATTTAGTTATGTAAGAGTAACCATATTATCATGATCTTGATACACTTTTCTATATGCAGAATCCATTATCGTCTGAGACACAAGCAAAGGATCCAAACGTTGAAGAAGAGTCTGAACATTCTCATAAGCGCATCAAAACAACACTGTGACATATCTCTCTCTCTTAGGCTTCACCGCTTTGGAAATGTTTGATATATTTCTTCTATCGTGTGTACATCTCTCTCTTAGGATTCTTATAAACTTTAACAATAAAACTGTCGTTTTGAGTTTGTATCATCTTCTGCATCATTCATGTAACCTATCAAATATAATCTCTTGTGGGAATGATATGAAAATTTTTCATACATTGTTGTGATGACACATAACTTTGATAAGAAAAGCATAATCAAAAGCAGTCTCTTCGCATTGACTATATCGACCACCTTCACCAAAATGGCCTCCATTCATATTAGTTCTCAGAATCACAGCTCGTGAGCAGTTGTGGCATGTACTCTCTCTTATCTTAGCCACCCATTTTGCACTTTCCCATACTCCAACCCTAAGAAAACAACAACAACATATCAATTGTGATCCAGAAAACAAACATGGGTTCTTCTCTGAAGCTTGCCTTGAGTCATGAAACGAAGTTTCAACAAGCATTGACGGATAACAAACATCTCTGCGTATGTTATCATATGGAGAATAGCTAAGGATAGATCTAAAGTCCGTTTCGATCTCCGGGTTCCCAAATTCTTCATGGTCCAAAAGCGTAAGAGGTAAACTTGGATCAGACAATGTATTTAACACATCTACAAAAGGAACCTGTCCAAATGAAACACCTTGTTAATATAAGCCTTTGCTTAGTATATGCAAATAATATTCTTACCTTCAAAATCGCAGCTCGAAATAAACTCGGGTGCATATTCATGGCTGCAGCTGGAAGAATAGCTCCTGCACTATACCCAATAGCAGCAAGATTATCTCTATGTACATAACCCTTATCGATTAAATAATTCGCACTGTATATAAAATCTTGGATTGAGTTTTGTTTCAATGATCTAGTTCCGGATTTGTGCCACGAAAAATCCCCACCATCTCCTCCCCTGAAGCCAAAATCAAACTCTTATAGCACAACATTCAAAATCAACCACTATCATACCAAATACTAACCTCACATCAGCAAAGGCGATTACCCAACCACGATCAAGCATACTCAATCGATTTGTACACCAGCTTTTATCCAAAGATTCACCATATGCACCATAACCTATCAATATTCCAGGGGACTCATTCTTCTTCCATGCTTCTCTTGAATACATAATTGTAAGAGGGACTTCAACTCCATCATGCGAAGAAACTTCTCGTCTTTCACAAATATATGCATGACTATCTTCTCCCTCACTGGCTCTATCCTTAAGTACACTGCTGTTATCTATAAACCGATCTGAAGAGTACCATTTCGTACTATTATCAGAATTATATATAACCCTTCCCTCTTGATGCACAATTGAGAACAATCTTCTTGACACATCATAGTCAACAATAGTGTCAGGACTCTGCAATCACATCAAAGAAACTATTAGAGTATAAAGAACAATTAAAGTAAATAACTAAAGTACTATGTATATACCACAGGAGATGAAAGAACAACTCGGTATATAGAACTCTGGAAGTCATGGTTTGATCCTGGCACAACACTACATGAATCAACCGGAAGAGGAAAGTACCAAGGATTAAGATCCTCCATATGCTGCAAAAATAAAGCAACTTAGTAAGACAAAGGAAAAAACACAATGCGAGATTAAGTAGAAGCATTAAAGAACCTTTGTATTTGCTTTTATGGGCATATCAATGGAACATATCATAGGTAAGCCCTTCTTATTAAGAAAAAGCACTAGGTAGTCACTAAACATATCCATATCTTGTATTACCACATCATCATCTGGGTATAAAACAGTCTGACAAAAACAATCAGTAGTGTACTAGTGTTTGATATCTACAAAAACGTTATTTACGAAATAAACCAGAACCTGCCAGTCAGATTCTTCAACTTCCTCAACTAAGCATCTACTCAAATAATAGCCTTCACCAGACCACTGACTAGTCACATTTGTGGGAGAATTTGTAAGAATATAAAAGAACCCATTGTGATGTTCAATAAAACACTTCACACCAGGGACTCGTTCACGAGTTCTTCGCAAACCAGTCATTGGTTTATCAGCATTTACAATATAAACCTGGAAACAAAATAACTCATCTTTTGAGCATAAAGTTATATAGATGGTAAAAACATTGAAAGTTCGAAACAGGTTAATTCCTCGGATGAAGTCCTTGAGTTTGAATTGATAGTAACAAACTTGCCATCTTTTGTAGTTGTTATGTCTACACAGAAACTAGAGTCTGTTTCCGTAAACACGACGGTATCATCTCTCCCGTCTGATTCAACATTTGTAACAACAACTCTGCATAAAAAGAACAAGTCATGATTGACCAAAAACACCACCCAAGTTTCATTGAAAAAAGAAAGCTATCTAATTTGCCTGTGAGGTCTTTGGTTTTGATCTGTAACAGTGTAAAACAATGTAACTCCATCTAAAGCCCAAGCCAAGCTTACAACTCCATTAACTTCCAACCTTGGAACTAAACAACCGCTTCTCAGATCCTTAATCTGGAGAATGAAACATTCACTTCCCTCGGGATCAACCGTGTATGCAAGATAGTTATGATCAGGTGAAACACGACAAACACCAACATGAACATAACCTGAAGTAGTAGTAGTAATACACATTAATAACATTTGCTTAAGTATTATAACAACTCTAAACTAAACACTTAACCATATTGCTCTGCAATCTGATTCCAATCAAGCACAACTTCTTCTTCTCCTCCTCCACCAAAAACACCAAGCTTCTTCAATCTCCTACATAGAAGAGGATACTCTTTCCCTTTGGGTATGTATTGCTTATACAACCTGCTCAGTTGACAAACAATTTTAAAACCCAATTCAATCAAAGACTCAGTAATCAGAGTCCAGAGAGAGTTTTAAGGTTAAAAGAGATGAACCATGGTCCCCAATGCTCGTGGGGAGTGACAATTTCTTCAGGGATGCGGCTTTTCATCTCGGAGAACAAATCACGTCTTAACGTTTCTGTGTCAGACATGAAAGCTTGAGCGTAAGAGTTCTCTCGTTTGATGAAGTCGATGAAATTAGTGTCGTCCGTGTTTCGCATCCAACAGTAAGGATCTTGTCTTGTGATTCCATGTGATGAGATTGCAAATGGGATCTTCTTTGGAACCGGAGGAGCTTCTGTCGGAATAGAGAGTGATGACGTTCGACCAACAAAACATTGCGTTGAGAAAGACGATATCACTAGAGACAAAACAGATGATATTGTCGGCGGCTTTGAACGCCGGAGAAGATAAGTTACTGACGGCATTACAACTACTGACAAAGCAAAAATAAAAACCCTTCACCAACTAAATACTTCGATTTTTATTTAATATAATTTCGTATTTTAATATAAATCTGCGAAAAATCAAATGAATCAAATATGTCTTTTTATACACCGAAGATGATGAGTTCATTTACTTAAACTATACACTAATATATATTTCTAGTTTGCTGCAATTTTCTCTTTCTCTCCTTCAGCATCCTGCAAAAAAACAACAATGTCGGTTAAGGTTAAACCAAGATGTTTGGTATATTTCAAGGACAAGAGAGAAATCAAATCATAACTTACAGAATTGTCAGTCTTGTCAAAGTCATCATCACCCAAGCTTCCTCCATCATCATCTGTAAAGTTTTTACAATACACAAGACATAATCAATATATTTAAGACAGCTAAAAACTTAGGAATCAACAAGTTCAAAGTTTCTCATCACCTGGAGCTTCGTCACTGTCTTCTAAATCTCCTAACAGGAATGTGTCAAGATCTTGTTCAGATGATGCAGTAGATGGTCTACTCTTTGTCATATTCTTTTCACCTGTTTTTGTTCCTCCAACCCCTGGAATCTTCTTGGCGTCTTCGTCTTTACTCTCTGCTTTGCTCCTAAGTTCCTCCATGTACTTCCTCTCATATCTGAGCCAACACAAATCTTTTCAGGCTTAATCTCATACCCATGAAAGATAAGAGTGGTCAATTCACTAATCACTTATCAGAAAATACACACACGAATAAGGTGCCAAGATCTTCTATATACTTTCAGTTCCTATTGGTTTTGCTATTCTCATTTCTGAGTTACATATAGCTACAGGACATAGCTAAGAGAAGATAAACAGCAGCTTAGACAAATTGCAGGCAACTAAAGAATTCATTAAGGCGGTCTCTGGCCCTCAAATCCGTGATCATAAGGTATAATCTATCTATCCAGAATGATGAGTTACGGTCTCAAATTACAAAACTTATGCATCTAATCATATGTCAAGCTGCATTGTTAAGAGACTTCATAGTCTTAAGAATATAAGGTCTTAAGCTATTTCCTTGACGTGATTCTCAATCTAAGTCCTTACTCTAGTCAAAAAGAGATAGTAGAGAGGCTTACGGTGCAACATGAGTGCTCACTAAGGTAAAGTAAATCCTCCAAAATCTCCTTTCTTTCATGGCTCGTGGGCATAATTCATATCTCAACTTAGAAATTTGCTGTAACATACACAAAACGCAAACATCAAACAAAGTAACACAAATTAAAGAGATGAAACTATAATTTCAAAATCTAGATGATAGATGAGTAATACCTTGACGGAACCAAGAACAAGAGTGGCATGTTTCTCTTGCCATTCCGAAAGATCCTTACGAACATTCGAGTCTGTTGTTTCCAGATCAGAAACTTCTGACGATTCATCTATCATATAACACATTTCAGATTCTCAATTCCCAAACGAAGAAACTACCAAAAAGAAAGTAAGAAACCACCATACCTTGTTCAGGGAAAGCTTGAAATGTAGCAGACGTGAGTCCCTTAACAAACTCTCTCAAATCATCTGTAATACCAAAGCTAAGAAGAAGCTCAGATTCAGAGATCACAGATTCTGATCCTGATGCTGATCCAAAGGGAGGGATAATGTCAGCAATCGATTTAATATTCTGGATCTGATCAGCTTGTTTCAACGCAACGATTTTTAGCTGATCCGCTTTCGTTGATACCTCGGCGGCGAATTCTTTAGATTTTTTCGCTGTTTCAGCAACGAATCCAGAGACATTGAGCTGATCAGCTTTCTTAGAGGCTTCAAGAGCAAACTCTTTCGATTTCTTTGCGGTTTCGGAGACGAGATTAACGAACGTTGTAGAAGATGATTGTATATTTATGTTTTGAGATTTCTTCGCTGCTTCTACTGCAAACGATTTCGCCCTCTTCCACAGATCCTCCATTTTTTTCCCGATCTGTTGTTATTTTCTAATTATTCAGCGTTGTTGACGAAATTAAAAAGTCACAGTTCCGTTAAACACGGAGTAAGCCTCTGAATCATCTAGAAGTTTACATTTTAATTGGTTCCGGACTGTCAACAAAGAATGAATGTTTTTTTTTTGTTTAATAATATGTTAAAATCAAAAAAAAATTACATCAAGTGTTAGAAATATCAAATGAATTTTATCCACAAAAAAATAAAATAATTGATGATACAATTCTCTCACTATATAATTTATTTTAAACAATTTAAATTTTGAATGGAGTAAGTAAATTTGTTTATATCCCACGAAAGTGTTTATGTAGATGACAAGTGACAACACAACACAAAAAAAACACTGAGAGTTGGTATGAGGCTGTGCTAATGACTAGTCTCAAACTGTCCAAATAACTACTCATTAAACATAGTATAAAAAAACTAATAATTCAAATATCTTTCAGTTTAGTTTTAAACTTTTCAAAAATTATATAATAGATATTCATTTTTAGACTATCTACTAGTCATATTCTGTAGTTAATTTTGTTACTAATAACATCCAAAAAAAACTATAAACTTACATCAAAGTCTCACATATCTTAAAGTAAAAATAAGATAAGACACATGTTTTTGACAATAACTTTAGTACTACATAACATAACTGTTTTAACAAGAGAATAACAACAACAAAAACATGTAATAGTTTGTAGTTAGACAAGAACAACAAAAAGTAGTTATGTTCTTTAGTAAAAAAGACCATAAAAAGAAAATAGAGTTGATGGGAAAAGAAGAAAAAGATCGATGAGAAGAAAGGTACTATAGAATATATGGTTGGGGTGTGGTCAGATCTTTGTATGCAGCCACTGTGACCACTCTCAACTGGATCGGGACCACTCCTTTGTCAAACTATGATAATTTGGTGTTAATTTGTATAGTTGTAATAATTAGTCTACACATAAATACTAATAAATAAAGTTGAATCTGTATATATTAAAGTTTGTGAGTGGGCGATAGCAATGATAGGTGGACCATTTTGATAGATTTTGCTCAGTTGCCCCATCCCTTTGGAGATTTATCAAAATCTTTTCTGATTGTTACATTTTTGTTATATATACTTCAATTTTTAGCAGTCATTACGTAGTCGTTCCAATCTACTTTTTTTGTGTATTTTTGTATGTATTAAATCATTACATAGGTTTTAAATATATTAAGATGACTTGTATTTATTTTAAAAATATTTATGATTTTTTTATTCGTTTTACAATATCTTATAGTATTCATTTTGTTGATAAAGTCCGATAGAACTTTCTTTTTTTTTTTGTATTTTATGGTGTGATGTTATTCATAAACACACATATAAATTATTCATGGTTTTGATTTAGAAATATAATTAAAATAGTGTTTATCAACTAAAAAATATTATCACCAATATTTTCGTATCATTTATTTTGAATAACATATAATTATACTTTTCTAAGATCAAATATTAAATTGTTGAAAAATCTCTAAACTTATATGAAACTAAATCAATTAAAAATATATATTAAAGTTTAATTAAACAGAGGAAACCTAAAACTATAAATTTTAAATTTTAAAAAGCATTTGATGTGAAATTAATGATATAATATAATATTATTTTGTGTAAATATATATATATATATATATATATAATTAATAATATATAATTATAGTAAATCAAGGTCAATATTTGGCATTATTAATGGTTATGCAACACTTTAATGAAACAATTGTTTTTTAATTACGTGGGAAGAAAAAGTGCACGTTAGCAAAAGTCAGAATCTGAAAAACCATGCTCGCTCGCATAAGGCTTTTACAGCTCCGTCTGACGTGGACCCCTAGTCTCGTACCGACGTCCCTTCGTTTTCTCCAAGAGACTTGACCTGACCTTTCTCTTTTTTTTTTAGTATTATTATTATTTTAACTAATATTTAATTAACATTCAGAGGTCGTGTATAATGCAATGACGAAACCTTTTCATACGTACAAATACGAGTTTTTAAATAGTATTATTCACTTAGGTGGGAAAAAATAAAGTTAAAAATAAGATTATAAAAATAAATGAAAGACACGTGACACGTGCGTGACTGCCACTATGTCTCCACATGAAAATCTGACTCACGGGTCTGCCTCACGTCGCGTGCAACTTCTCTTTTATTATTCCGCTAATTCCGTCTCTTTTAAAAGTAAACATAATTAACTTTTTAAACTAAATTTTTATTTTTTTTTGCGGTCAAAAATAATTAAGTTGATGCCACAAATACTTTTTTGTTGGAATCATATATTTAAATTTCGTCAAGATTCTTTTACCTTTAACAAAATATATTATACATATATGCAGCGCTCTTCAAAATTTATATGTTTATCCTTAAATAATTTTTTTTATATATTAGATATTTGTTTGATCAAATGTTTGTGTTTATAATTTTGATTATAATAACATATTTTTAATATAAAATCACAAATTAATTTAGTGGTTTAATAACAAAAAAATTGAGAATGCTTAATTTACGAATAGTTTAATATATAGTTTATATATGTCACTTAAAAATCTAGCTATAGTAGGCATAAAAAGGGGCGGTGTTGTGTCTCTGTGTGGTTGACCGTTGACTCAAGTTATTTTATAGTTTGTTGTTATTATATAGTTTTGATAAACTATGTAATAAAATATACGACTTGCGTAACGGAAGACAGTTATTTAGTAGTTAATAACAGTCACCGGTTAAAATTTAATTCTTAATTAATTAGTGTATTAACTTTAAACTAACTGAACCAAGAATCCAATAGGCCTAAAAGGCTATGATCTGATAAGACCTACTTGTAGGGTTTGGTGACCATACTATATAACCTCATATATGCCAGTTTTGGTTTTGATTAATCAATTTAAGTTATACATTATGAAAAATATGTAATTCCTTTTGATAGATTCATTTCATTACCATGCAAACATACATTTTATATAAGCGAATGAGTCAACGCATGAAGACTTTTATTTTTTTGTTAAAAAAACATGAACAATAATTAAATAGAAAAAAATCATAAATTTGACCAAAGACAAAGAGAAAATCCAAGTTGGTGACTAGTCCATAGATATAGAGCCCCGCGCTTGAGTCCTCGACAAGACCAAACCATGAATTTATAAAGAACATGGTCACCTTCACATCACTTTGATTCAGACAAATATTTTTTAAAAATATTCTCTTTATAGCTTAACCCTTGTCTGCGATCTCCGAAAGCAACCTTTTGGACCAACGACCTCGAACACACACAAACAAGGTTTTAACAACTATTTCATCTTTCGTTAATCCATGAATATTTTTATTTTATTTTTTCATTAGCTATTAAAAGACAATCATAGTAGATATTATTAACCATTTGTAGTATTAAACTGCGACAATGTGGACAAATGTATCAGTCATTTACACAGTAAAAATAATAAATGATTATATATAATCTTGAACATCTATATATAGACCAATAATTTTATATTATTATATTAAATCAATAATCATATTATTATTATTGACAAGTGGGAGAGTAGACAAAACGTGGATATATGAATGAGAAGCCAGTGAAGAGGGAACACGGTAAGGGGAAGGTAGGTTCGGCCGCAGCAGATCACTAGACACCTAGAAAAATAAACCGGCTCATGCAGCACAAAGCTTTGGCCTAACCATGTGACTGCAGTCTCCATTTAATTCAGTTGGCCGCTACTTGTTTCTTTTTAACCTTTTCCTCTTTGTCACTTTCTAAGTCTGGTTACTCAAGAAGACCTACTTGTTTTTTTGGTTTTTTTGGCCAATTTTATCAAATCAATTTATATAAACCTTCTCTCAAAAATAAATTAAAAAATAAATATAATGGTCGTCTAATTCTTCTTAAGATGTTGATTATTTTGTCTCAGGATTTTGACTCTATAGTAAAATTTTGTTTTCAAGTTTTTGGTAAGGTTTTAATTAATTTTTCATTTTTTTATTTTTGAAATTAAAACAATCTTGTGATTATTTTCAATTTGTATCTATATCTTTACTAATAATATTAATTTAACCCATCATACAAACACAGCGAAAGGGATTTGAATTTGATTTTTTTGCAGGTATACAAAATAAATAATGTATATTTTGCGATAAAATTTGGATAATCCATTATGGGTACTAATATATCGTTATCCTTACATCCATTTGTAAGATATCGATATTTAGAAAACAGTCCAATATTTATAATCGCTTTACGTTCGTATGGTCAAATATTTCTTCTAAAAATTCAAATCTAATAGTATGTATTTGTTATTTGTTAAATAAAACACAAATATCGTGTGTAAATTAAATATAGATAAATTAAAATTATATAGTTTCGGTCGTTGAAAAACACGAAAAATGCCGGGAACGTAACGACTTCGAATGTCATGTATATTTTTGTTGTTGTTAATAACGACTCATATATCATTTATCTATAATTAATAATTTAATACTCGATATAGTAAATGTATAATTGTATATTAATATTTAATATGAACAAACATAATAATTAATTAAAAAAAATAGAATAGTGGGAAAGAGATATATGAGAGTAAGTACGGTCAATAGACACAAAGGTACGTAAGAAAGTGTACATGATCCTCTCTGTAAACTGTAAGCGTTATGTTTTCACGCTATTGATCTTTCTGTCTACATAAATGTGTTTAATTCTTGAATCTTAATTAATTCCGACAAAATCTTTAAAACCAAACTATTAATCGTAATACGTAACATCATTTACGTTTTTTTTTTCTTTTTTCAACAACAACATAAGTATTTATACGGAATCCGTACCGTTACACTTACGTTTTTTTTTTAATTCCTTAAGTTAATTAAATCACTAAAATTCTAAAAATCATCATCAACTTTTCACAAAACACAATTGTTTATCTATTTATTACTACTACTTTATATGCATTTCAGGTCCAATTTTGTTTAATTTGCAACTTTAGAGGTTGTTTCATATTTTTGGTTTTTTTTGGGGCTCTCTTGTAAATTCTAATATAAGGAAAAAGAAACGTTGGACAAATAATTTGGTACGGTACCATATTCCATATGGTTGCTCTTAAAAAGAAACCATTTACAGTTATTATTTTGTTTTCCTCTATTGAAATAAAAATAAGCCTATATATATATATATTCCATTTTCTATAAAAGTTAAAGAAAAAAATATAAAACCAAAAAAAATAATTAAAGAAAAAAATATATTCTTCAGAGATTTTTATGGCACACTGTTATTGTTATATTTTAATATTAACAGAATCATTATGGGACAATGAATCTTTTCACGATGGAATATAAATTATTTATTTATTTCCTAAAAAGATTTTAAAAATGGAATCATATCACAAGTGATAAGGAAACATATCATATCCATTAGAATCTCTAAAATTACCATATTAACTTAAGAATAAAAAAAACTCAAAATAATTTATATACCATATTAACAGTAAATAATTTAATTTTTCACTTTCACCTCCGAGAACTTTGAGTGTGTCATTATTACCCAATCCAGTATTTATTTACCCTCACCTCACGTGGTAAAAAACATTAAAAAAAAAAATATGCTGACTTATCCGCGCATTTTAGTAATTTCTCACTTTAAAATGCGCTGCTATTACTAACATACACCGAAAGTTACAGTTCACCAATCTTTTCTTTCCCTTCTCCATCTTCTTCTTCACTGTATAAAATAGTATAAAGAAAATATTTCGCTGTGAGTGAGTTGCTCGTTTATGGGAGAATCGTGTCAGATTAATTTCTATTTTTTATAATTTTCCTATAAATTTGGTAGATTAATATAATAATATTATTAAAAAAATTCCAAAAGTGAAAAAGATCTTGTGGGTCGTTGTTTATATAAATACAGAGGTCTTTCTTCATCTTCTGCTCTTCGAAATTACTGAAACTAACTTTATACTTTTATTTTATTTTTTTATCTTCTCTGAAGTATTAAGCATCGAAGAGTGACTAAAACCCAAAAAAACACAATAATGGGTACGTTTTTTTTTCCTTTTCTGTTTTCGTTTTTTTTTCATTCTTCTGTGTTTTTTTTGTCTCTGTTAGCTGTTTTAGAAGTTACCTTAGGTTTTTGATGTCGGTGAAATCATTACTCTGAAGAAAACAGAGAGAAGATCATTTTTTTTTTAATGGGTTTTATCAGATGGAAACTTCTGGCTCTGAAAGTTTCAAACTTGAAATTACTTATAAATAAATAATCTAATGCTTGTTTTGTGGGGGGGGTTTTGATGATTTTAACAGATGTTAATATGAGTTTCTCACAAGCTATGGATGATGAGTATGAGAAGCTTATTAGAAGAATGAATCCTCCTAGGTATTTTTATTATTATTTTTGTTAGTTATAATCACTTTCATACTTTATATTACTTCAGATAAAATAAATCCTCTGTTTTTTTTGTTTTCTATAAGGGTTGTGATTGATAATGACTCTTGCAAGAAGGCAACAGTAATAAGGGTATATAACTTTAATTTAATCTGGTTTTATCATTTTATAAAATCTTATTCTGTAAATTTTTAATGGTTTTAGGTTGATAGTGCAAATGAATATGGGATTTTACTTGAAGTTGTACAAATCCTTACTGATCTTAATCTCACTATCACTAAAGCTTATATATCCTCTGATGGTGGTTGGTTTATGGATGGTTTGTTCTCAACTTCTTCTTAATTAGTTCTTTTTTAGTTCTCTTACTTTTGATTAATGATTTGATTCTCTTCATTTTGGCAGTTTTTAATGTTACTGACAATGAAGGAATCAAAGTCACAGATGAAGCTGTTCTTGACTATATTCAAAAAGTGAGTATTTTAATCAAGATTATTTTATTCTTTATGTATGTGTGAATGAGTCTAATGAGTGTGTATTGGTGTTGTGGTTAATTTCTTTAGTCTCTTGGACCTGAAGCTTGTTTCTCAACTTCAATGAGATCTGTTGGTTTCATACCATCAACAGACAGTACAGTTATTGAGTTAACTGGATGTGACAGACCAGGCCTACTCTCTGAACTGTCAGCTGTTCTGACCCAACTCAATTGCAGTGTCTTAAACGCTGAAATCTGGACACACAACACTAGAGCAGCTGCTGTAATGCAAGTGACAGATGACTTAACAGGCTGTGGTATTTCAGATCCAGAGAGGTTATCTCTAATCAAGAACCTTCTAAGAAATGTTCTTAAAGGAAGCAACAACACATCAAAAGAAGCCAAAACTGTTGTCTCTCATGGTGAAGTTCATACAGATAGGAGACTTCATCAGATGATGTTTGAAGATAGAGACTATGAACACTGTGTTGTTGATGATATTGATTCATCTATCCAAGATGAAAGACAAAAACCAGATGTTACTGTTGATAATTGGCTTGATAAAGATTACTCTGTGGTTACAGTTAGATGTAAAGATAGACCAAAGCTTCTCTTTGATACAGTTTGTACTTTAACTGATATGCAATATGTTGTTTTCCATGGAAGTGTTGATACTCAAGGCACAGAGGCATATCAGGTAAAAGATCACATTACACAATAGAACAAAGATTCGTTATCTAATCTTAGGTTTACAGGAGTATTATGTGAGACATATAGATGGATCTCCTGTAAAATCAGAAGCAGAGAAGCAAAGAGTCATACAATGTCTTGAAGCAGCTATCAAAAGAAGAGTATCTGAGGTAATGAATGAATCATCAAAACTTTCTTGTATATACTGTTAACTAAAAGATCATTGTCTTTGATTGTTAATAGGGATTGAAGTTGGAACTGTGTACTACAGATAGAGTAGGTTTATTATCAAACGTGACTCGTATCTTCCGTGAAAACAGCTTAACAGTAACAAGAGCTGAAGTAAAAACCAAAGGAGGTAAAGCTCTAAACACATTCTATGTCAGTGATACATCTGGTTACTCAATAGATGCTAAGACTATAGATTCTATAAGACAAACCATAGGCCAAACTATACTTAAAGTGAAGAACAATCCTGAAGAACAACAACAAAGACAGAAACAGTCTTCACAAGAATCACAAACTAGGTTTCTCTTTGGTGGTTTATTCAAGTCTAAATCTTTTGTTAACTTTGGTTTGGTTAGGTCTTACTCTTGAAGAACAACTTCACTTAGCTGTGAGGTTCTTGAGCTCATCTAGTGTTATTTTTTACTTTGAGAAGAATTTGTAAATCTTTAACCTTAATTCTTGGTTTAGGATCCAACTTTGGTTTGAGCTTATGTCAAGTGTTAAGTGTTAACCTAGCCTTCTTGTATATATAATATATAAAATCCTCATTATCTTCTTCTTCTTTTTTTTTATATTTTATTATCTTCTTCTTTGTATATATAATTTTCTTCTTTGAAATAAATCACTAAAATATATAAAATACACAAAAATCTATAATAAAACTAAATACATTTGAGAAAAAATATATACACAAAAATATATAAATCAAAATGACTAAAATATATAAATCACTAAAATGACTAAATACACTAAAAATAAAATACATATAAATCACTAAAATGACTAAAATATATAAATCACTAAAATGTATTTAGGATCCAAATACACAAAAATATAATAAATCACTAAAATATATAAAATACTAGTCATTTTGAAATAATTTGAAATAATTTTGATATGTCTTGGGTTTATTTTACACAAAATGACAAGAATTTTATATATTCAATCATTTGAAATCAATTTTAAAGGATTTTATGAATATATTATATAAACAAAAAAATTACATAAATAGAAGGGTTTATACCTAAAAGTTAAGAGATCAAATTTAAGTTTTCTCACCACCATTATAATTATTTAAAATGATAAAATTATTCAATTCTTTATAATAAAAAAAAATTATATTTAATAAAAAGAACATGTGAGGATGTGTAGATATTGTCACACTAAAAACTTTATGGGGACGTGTTTACTGAAACAATGTCGTCAATATTTTTATAATAGAGATTCTCATGTCACATGGAAACACCAACAAAGTGAAACCTCTCCACTACACCGCCCATTTAATTTATTTTATTTTATTTTACATTCATTTTGTTCTTAATTTTACATGTTACATTTTTCAACTTTCTCATAATTATTAACATATTGACATGTGACTCATTCTCAATACATTGCTTTCAGTGTGGGTTTAGGATTCTTTCATGGTTGAGGAAATCTTTTTATGTTTCAGGTTTTTGTCTGCAGATTTATAAATTATGAATTTGTCTTGCTGGACCACATGTATATTTAATAACATGTTTATTTGTTGTTTTATTTTCATGGGTTAACACTAATGGTTTATTTAGAGTGTGATTTAATTTAAAAAAATTTAAATTGTGTGATAAATATAATAAAAAATTTGATAAATTTTGATCTAGAAGAATTACAGCTAAAAATGAATATACAGCCACATGTTTCCAACAATACAAAACATAAATTTATTAAAATGAAAAAAAAACACTAAATATAGCATAAAAAAGATTCCATATCTATCCAATTTATTGACCGTTGACCGGTTTTTATTGTTTTTTCGCTATATTGGGTCAATACAACCACCACACTTTCATCCAATTTCTATTTTTTTTTTAAATGTTTTAAAAAAGGATTTTATTCTTTATTATTATCCATACAAATTAATTTAATTATTCTATATTTAAAAACCTCATGCTAAGCAACAACACCTAATTTAACCATGTTCTCTTCCTCTTTTATTTAAACCCTTTTTAAAAAAACAACAAACCCCAAACACCAATCCACACACACACACAAAAAAAACATTAATTATACGTTATCATTTTGAATCAAGAATCAAGAATCAAGTATCAAGAATCAAGTATCAAGAATCAAGAATCAAGAAACAAGAATGGAGGATTCAGGGCGTGTAAGAGATCCATTTCCTGGGTTCGTGATGAGTTTTCACAACGATGATTGTGTTTTCAAGCGATCTCTTAACTGTCGGATTAAGAGACAAGCTCCTTGTCCTCTACTCTTACCACCAAGACCACCTCCTTCCACAGAGGCTCCTTCTACGACCAACGTTTCTACGTCTGCGTTTTATCAAAACGGCACTGATCCGATACCTCTCTTATCACCTCTGGTTCTTCCTTCAATGCTTCAACCTAATCCAACCACCACCTCTCACTAATTCATATTCTCGTTAGTGTAATATATTCAGCAGCTACGTAGATTTAAATCTGTTATTGTTTTCTATACAAAATTTCATAAACGTGATGATGATAATCCTCTCTCGATCTTGATAAAACTTTAATGATTTATTAACATCATTCATATTTTGGATCGTTCATACTCACAAGTCACACACCTTAATCAATGTATTATGGAGATTTCAATTAAATATAAAATGATCAATGAAACAACCAATTTCTAACTTTTAATCGAGTCAGTCCACATGTCCAAATCCTTATTTACTTAAAGTAGTGTTTATTATTGTATCACACAATGCAATTTTTTTTTCTTACTTTTCTAATTACAATAAACCTTTATTTCTTACATTTTTATAAGTTCTACAAAAAACAAATCTTATGTTAATTCTGAATTGTTTTTTTAAGATAAAGTGTTTTTAATACCAAAACAAAAGTTTTTCTTCTTATATTGATCCTGAATTGTTAATTTTCTAATGTATGTTATTTTTTTTTTAATTTAATCTGTTGATTGATGTTAGAATATTTTCTAATAATAAATCTTTTGTTAAATAAAAATACCAAAGAAATTCTTTTTGTTTTTTTTTGTAAGATAGAAAAAAGATATAAAAAAAGTATTATTATATATAGCTTTATTATACCAACAGATTATTAACTATTTGTATAAATATAAACCACCTTTAGTACAGAAAAATTAATTAAAAAGAATGATATTATTGGTTCTTGTCATAATCCATATTAGCACTAATGATTTTAAAATTTTCGCAGGTATATAGAAAATATCATATTTACAAGCTCATATATATGTGTGTCAATTAGGTGAAGAACTGAACCGAACACAAGAACATCTAGTCTAGTGCCTAGACGGTTAGGCAACCACATCTCCAAACAAAGGCCTAATCAATTGTCTAGGCAGTTAAGCAATCACATCATTATAAGTTACTTAACACAATTAGAGATATAATATATTCACTCTAGTTTTTTTTATGCAACGGGTATTTGTTATAGGCCCAAAAATTTAAGATTTACAAATACGGGCCGCATAAATTTTTTGATCCGATTTTTTATTTAGTTTTTCGGTAATGACCCGATTTATTTTCACTTAAATTGAATCGAAAAAAGTTTAGCCATACGAATCATGATTATAGATTTATAAAATCTAATAAACACCTTTCCTTCTCACCTCTTCTTATTCTTTAGATGCTATTAAGAAAATGTTCTCCAAAACCCTAGTTTTTGCCGTTTAGTGAAAATTGAGTGGTTTTTGGGACTACTTTCGTTAGATTTTCGTTCTATGCTCATTCCTTCTATTTCATCTATCGACCAAGGTATATGCTTCTAATTTTCATTCTCAATTTTAGATCTGAAAATTTTATATATGAATTTGAAAATCTGGGTTCGGTCGCGTATAACTAGCATTTCACGATATTAGTCATATATTCACATAATCTACAGCTTGAATCAAACCTATATATTTTTTTTAAAATAAAATTTAGGATTATCATTTTTGAATGTTTTATATATATGTAAAGATATTATCGTTGATTTGACTGTATAAATAATAAGAAATTAGTGTTTTGAATTCGAGAAGATATAACTGATTTGCTAAAAGTTTTAAATTTAATTTTGATTCGTTCAAACCATATAAACTTAAACTATATAAACTTAAACCTAACCTCCTATATATCATTATAAATTTGTTGATATTTAATACATTTGTATCTACAATTTTCTTCATACAGAATAACTAGTTCCATAAGAATGAAATATGTAAATAACATCATATACAATAAAGTATATTGTTTACTAAAAACTTTAAAATAAGAAAGAGTGACATGAGTTTCACCTTAACCCAACGACCGACCAATAAAAAGAAAGGTCAATTGTTTGAACGTTTAGGCCACGTCTCCTGAGGTGGCAGTACACGAGTCGTTCCATATTATCTTCTTCCTCTTCTCACGATTTTTTTTGTTTCAAACCCAAAAATTAGGGTTCAGTTCTAAGCAACAAGACGCCGTTTTCATCTTCCATCGTCGTAGTCTAGAGGTTAGTTTGATTATTGTATTCACTTGTATCCTTGAATTACTGGGTTTTTTTCAAAATTTGATTTGGTTTTGCTAATCTCCTCGAAAGATAAACCATATAAACCTCGAAATTACAATTAGGCTTTTTGTCAATTTGAACCCCGCTCGATTCAGATTGAGTTTTATTTAGTTGATTCTAGAAATTTAGTTTAGCATATGATCATTGTCTAGGTTTCGTAACGTAGCGTGTATTGAATAAGTTACTAAATTATTTGAGTTGTTTATTTAATTCAGTTTTAGCTAATCTCAAGTAAATTTTTTGATGAATATGTGATTCTAGTTCGTAATGATGCTTTGATTTTGCTTATAGGTGGTTTAGACTTTAGATATATGGATATTTGCAACTGCAACTTTGATGACTACGCAAAGTGTGTGGTGAGTTGATGCAGCGTAAAGAAACAATGGGAGAGCAACGTCATATTAGATCGCATTCTTTGAATAGAATACAAACCAAAAGATGCAGTGCAAATGGCATAATGGAAGAGTTTATTGTTGTAGATGATGATGAGGTTATCATTCTTGATTTTCCTGAGTCATCAAAAAGAAAGGCTTCGAGCACATCAAGAAATGGGAATAATGAGTCTGTTTTTCATAAGGTGATTAGCATCGACGATGATGATGAGACAGGAAATGATCCCAAAGGTGGGAGTAGTTCAAGTGGTAATGGAAGTAGTTCAAATGGGAATCCTGTTGCCTCTAACTTGCAAACAGCTGCGGAAGTGGATGATGACGATTGCCAATTTGTTGACGAAAAGCTTCCTTCGTTTAGATTTTCAAAGTGCAATTTCTCTAGATCAACGATTCCTGGTTTTCGATTTGGTTTAGATTCTGAAAACGAATTTTCAGAGGATGACTGCTCTGATTGCGAGATTTTAGAAGGGTCACATAGAGAGGTCCGTCAGCAGTGGGAAAAAGCTAACTTGAGAAGAATGAAGAAGGCAGGTAAAGCTGGTCTGAGTGAAAAGGCTGGTCCTTCAAATCTCCACTGTGATACTAATTCTTGGCCTGATTATGAAAGTGAAACTGAACAACATGATCAAACACCTACCTTTGTTTCTGCAAGAAATCCACATGGTGGAAAAGAAACGTCTTTTAATTTCTTTGAAACTCATGGGCCTGAGACAGTGGAAGCTTTCTATGCTAGGTTAATGAAGGATAAAGAAAACCAAGCTAAAAACTGTACTACTTCCAGTTTTTCCAAGAGAGAGGATTTTCCAGGGCCTTCTCCACTGTCACCCGAAATACAAGTTGAACATGAAAGGTTTGATAAACCATCAACTCATTTTAATTGGTCAAAAAAACCTATACATCAAACTAGTTTCAAAAAAGCTGTAGAACAGTCAAACAACAAACAGAGTCAAAAGAAAAATGCAGCCTTTCAGTCTTATAGCAAGAAAGCTGAGGAAGAAGAAGAAGACACCTCAAAATCTTCTCCGCCACAGACCCGTAATGGAGAGAGGGATACAGCACATGTGCTTGACACCCGTAGTAATGGAGTCAGGTGTGAGCCTGATATCCCGAGTGAAGATATACCAAGAGAACCAATCATTGAACCTATTCCATCTACAAGTGGACAAGTGCAATGTATTAATGGTACAGATCCTGTAGTCGATGTCATGCTTAACAGAGAAAAAATGAAGGAGACTGATGAATACAAGAAAGCTCAGGAAGAAGAATGGGAGTCTAGGCAACGCCAGTTACAGATCCAGGTTTGCCCTCTCTCAAACTTCCATGCTAACAGTGAATTTGCTTCTTCTTCACATTCGAAGAACCTTGTCGACCTAGTTGTGTTGCTGAACTATTTATTGCAGGCAGAAGAAGCTCAGAGGCAACGTAAGAGAAGAAAGTTAGAAAACACTCGACAGTTGGAGGTGGAAAGAAGGCAAAAGGAGAGAGTAGAGGAAGTTAGAGAGACACAGAAGAAGGTTCTTCTATCTATCTACCAACAGTTCTCGCTTAGCTGAATAATAATGTGTTGATTCACTTTGCTAACACACATTTTGCTTTTTTCCAAATATCTAAATCACAGGATGAAGAAAGCATGAACATGAAGGAGAAAGCTCGTGTAGAAATAAATAAATCGCTTAAACAGCTTGAACTCACCTGTCTTAATATGGCATCGTTGCTTCGTGGCTTAGGGATTCAAGTTACTGGTGGAACATGTCCTCTACCAAATGAGGTTAGCCTTATCCAATCTCTCTAAAGTTGCTTATAGTATTTAGATATCATTAATGCAAATCCAATTATCATATTTATTAGGTACACGCAGCTTACAAACGAGCTGTACTGAAATTTCATCCGGACAGAGCTTCAGGAGGTGACATCAAACAACAAGTTGAAGCTGAAGAAAAATTTAAGCTTATTGCTCGGATGAAGGACAAATTCTCAGCTGCTTCTTTCCGATAACTTTTACAAAAGACTTATTATAAACATCTCTTTTTTTTTTTGAATTTTTAGAAGGAATAATTTTCTCTGTAAATCAGTTTTCTGATTATCCAACAAAAAAATACAAAATTGTGTTCTGTAGGTATTTTAAGAAAGGGAAAAATATAACAACAAAGTGGTTTTGGTACTATCAATGTTTTCTCTTCTTGCCTTTGCCTTTACCAAGTTGTCCAGATTTGAAAGCATGTTCTTGTTCTTGAAGGAAAGCCCAAGCTTTGCCATGTTTCTCTGCTCTCTCTTGTTCAGCCTCAGCCTTCTTTTTTGCTTTAACATCGCTCATGAAGTAGCTGTCTTTCCTCAGCTCACGCATTACTCCTACCTTTTCCTTTTTCAGGTTTTTCTTCAACTTTTTCATCTCGGAACGATATTTGTCAGGATCGTAATCCCTTCCTTTGACAAAGCTGCACCAAACGAAGATATACATACACATCGTATAAAGATCATCCCTGTGTTTTAAGTATTTATAAGAGAGAGAGAGGCTTACTTCTCTTCAAATTTAGGATTGACCATTCTGATGGCTACTGGCTTATGGTTACGTATAGAAAGTGGTCTTCGTTCTTTGTGATTCTCATCAGCTTTCTCTTCAATTAGCTTTGCGACATCTTCTAATTTCTCCTTTAGAGTTTGTGGGATCTTTTCCTGATTCCCAACTTGGTGTAACAAAGTTGAAATGGGCAAGAAGATCTCTGGAAATGAACTTAATCCACTATTTATCTCCACAAAGCCTCTAAGAGTCTCTACTACACTTGAAAGGATGCTTGCTCTGTTGAACCAAAGCCAAAAAAGTATTACTTACTACACATATTTTTGCTTGTTCTTGAAGTCTTAAAAGAGTGTATTCATTTGAGAAGAGAAAGCAGACCTGAAATCATCAGAGCTGAAATATGGAGAATCTGCTGGCTGATCCATTATCTTTAGGAAGTTCAGAGGCATGACCTCCTTTACATGGTCTTGTACGCACAGCAACGGTGTCAGTGATTTTAATTCCATGAAATGATAAAACTGTAACAACGACAAACAACAGCTCATCAGCTAAGGTATTAACAGCTGCTTATGTACATCTTCTAAATGCAGTAATGGGCATTTATCAACCTAAAATCATGACCACAGTACAAAATGAGGTCTTGTTAAATGATGTACCTCAGATTCCTGAGATGGTGGTGACTTTTTATCTGAAGCAGCCATCAGAAGAGTCCGGATAAATAACAAGGCTTCAGGGCAGAATTTTTTAGATTCTTTAGCAACCTATAGTGTACATTCTTAATTCCATGAGAAAAATGTAAATGGAAATCGTTAAAGGACAAAGGATGGGGATCAACTACGCCTTACCAAGAGAACAATGGAGCATAAAAAGGAACCTATGGCAATATCACGACCAGAAGAAATGGGACAGCGCATGAGATATTCAGACATCAATAGTATAGATGGTGTCATCACAGGATGACGAAAGTCAGAGCACGGAAAAATCATGGACCAAAGACGCAAGAGAAACAATGTTTTCAAGGAAGGCCAGCATCCATCCTCTGAAAGAATGTTATTGAACTGGTTAAGGCTAAAAAGTAACTTAAAGGATACTAAAACTCAAGGTTACTGAGCATCACAAACCTGGATTCTTGATAGCCTCACAAAATTGCGCACGGGTTCTTAGAAGCCGCTGGCGAGCACAAATTGCAGCAAAGTAGGGGATCTCCATGCTCATCTCAATCAAAGGTTTGACAAGCATATTTAATAAATCAAAGTTCAAGGGCTTCTTGCTTGTAAGAACGGCAAAATACTGCAAGAGAATACCATAGAAGACCTGGATGGCAGAAAACAACAAACAGTCAGAAAGCAAGTGAGGCATGAATTCAAGGGCCTTGAAAACTGTAAACAAGTAGATCTTTGAGACGAAAACTAAATCTTACCTGCATTTTCTTTCGGTTTTCAGCTTTAATCTTAATTGAGTTTCCTATTCGGATTCGGCTGACAATTAAAATAACATCTTCATTTGGACGATCTTCCACCAGAGCAAGCAGTTCCTCAAAATTCTTTGGAGGATCAATCACGAAAGGAATATCACGCAGCGCTGAACTCAGTTTCTTCATAGTTGTTTTTTGTTTCACTGTTCCAGTTAACCCTTCTCCTTCATATGGAGCAGCATCGTCGTTCTTTGACTTTTTATGTACTCTTGGCTCCACTTCTTCTTCTTCTTCTTCTTCTTCTTCATCATCATCACCATCATCATCACTATCCTCTTCTAGCTCTGCCCCTAGCTCATCATCACTTTGTTCCCAGTCTTCTAAAGGATGACCTTTTCTCTGCTTCTTATCATCCCCATCTGACTCACCATCATCGCCTTCTTCTTCTTCACTTTCAGAATCCTCAGAAGAACCATCATTTTCACCACTTTCTGAACTATCAGCATCATCCTTTCTATCAAGAACATCATCAACCCATCCCCTTTTTGGTTGCTCTTCTTCAACTGAAAAGGAATCACCAAGATCATCTCCGGAAATGACCCATGGCTTCTTTGTTGATTCCTCACCACCACTTTCCTCATCTCCATCGCTCAACTCCTCAGTTTCTTGCATCCTTTTCTTACGTTTTTCCTAAGAGTTGAAAATTTGTATCAAGATTAAATTATTGCCAACTATAAGACTTGACAGTTGACACACGATCAGATAGAGTCCCTCTTTATAATGGTTTGTGACGTTTGTCATATACACAGTAACAGTCAGCACGTAACTGCAATAGCTTTTGACAGAAACATACCTCTAGAGCCTCTAATTTTTCTCGTTCTTCCTGAGCAATTTCTTCAGGTGTCTTTGTCCTCTCAGAAGGACGAGAACGTCTATCCATTGCCAAATCCTCCAGAAGCATTTTATAAGCATCACGGCTTTTATCCTGCAGACAAAAGAATTTAGTCAAGCAAAAGAGAACTCATGAACCACGAAACCTGATAACACCTATATGGATACATATCCTCAGTGTTTAAAAAAACTGCAAACTACCTGTTGGACTTCAAAAGGTTTAGTTAAACTCGCCATCGCCTGAGAACCCACTAAGGACATGAAGTCTTTATCCAGCTCATCAATTAGCTTTTCCTTTTCCTCCTTTTGCTTAGCTTTCTCCATCTGAAAACCCACAAAACAAAACCAATTACCAACTGTAAATTGACAAGCAATGCAAAAAGAAGATACAAGGAAAACAACAGAATAGTCACCCTGCCAAGTTTGCTCTTCATGATAATCTCTTCCATGACTTCCTTCTTGCTCTTATGCCTCTGCAGAGATAATCCAAAAAGATATTCAACGCCTAATTTGTAAACCATCAAGGTAATTACACCCAGACATATAGGAGACCTGTTCTTACCTCTTCCTCTCCAGATTCATCAAGCGATCTATTTTTATTTAGATGCTTCACTCCTATACCAGAAAATAGTTAAACAATTATAAAAGGTTAACAAAGGCACAATTAAGAGTGGAAGAAAAGTCTTGACTACAATAAGGTTGTTAAAATTTTTAGTACAAACATGTGCACTAGCATATCTAAATCAAGGCACTCACTAGCAGAATTGTTATCAATAAAGAAAACATACTCTTTGATCCAGAAGCTGCTTCAAGATCATCATCATCTTGAAGATCTTCATCTGACAATAGTCCAGAATCAAAATCATCCCTTACAGAAGAACCACCAAGAGCACCATCTTCATAATTATCTTCTTCCCCATCAGACAAATTATACATGCTCTTCTTCTTCAGCTTCAACTACATAATCATAAAGAGAACAAAATTAATTACATTCAACTGAATCCAAAAAAAACTCAAGTTTGTGTTGTTTTAGCTGACCTGACGCTCTCTTTGAGATCTAATTATACCCTTATCGAACTCACCAAGCTCATTGTTTTGTTCTCCAATTCGCTTATCCAAAAAAACTGAAGATTTTAAGCTCTGTTCGTACTCTTTCAGCAATGTGCTGTTCCTCTTATCAACTCCACGAGACCGAGAAACACTAATGCGTCGTTCTTCACCTTTTCGTTTCTTTCCGAGGACATCGAACTTCCGGCGAGACCAGATTGATTCAAAGGGATTATCAACCTTCTTAGCCTTAGCTTTCATAGCGACTGCATCTGGTCCAGTCCTTTTCATGCCTTTCTTCTCAGGCTTCTTCTTCGATTTGTTATCCTTCCCCATGATTTCCACTCAGGCGGCGGCAACGACAGTGGTTAGGGTTTATCGAGCAGGGTTTTGATTCATATCGAATAGCTCAGTCAACCACTTAATAGAAAGAAGACGAAATTGGCGGGTCGGGTACAGTTGCGTTGGGTCAATTTTAACCTATAAGCCCATATTTTCATTTAAAGCCCATTTATTTATTTTTGGAAAAAATGGCCCAAGAAATACAAGCTGTGTTGGACTTGTAAATAAATACACATTTTTTAATAATCTTTTAAGAGTTTGTATATGTTTATGATTTTGGAGAATTTGATTAATATTAAAAAAAATTCATAGGTTAAAAATGGTTACAAACCTTTTAAGTTCACAAATATTCCAAGGCTGAAACTTTTTGATAAGCTTTGTCACAAGATTATTTTTCTTCTTCTTTGGTAGAATATGCCACAAAAGAGATTGAATGATTTAATTAAAGTTGTTGATATTAAAAACAAAAGTATATACTACAATTAATATTTGATATTTTTTTGTCACACGGCGGATTTAGATATAAATTTTAAAGATAAATGTTACCAGAAGTTTAATATAAAAATTACATATATATTAAAAAACAAGAAAGAAAAAAACCATACAGAATCTATCACTCTTGTTTGAAACTAGGCAAGAACCAACGAGCATCAGAGAAAGGACCAAACGAAGAAACAAACAGATGTGGTCTTTGAACCTTCCTTGTCCCAAGATTAAATATCAAGATTTCATTTTCATCATATTCATCTACAATACAATTATTACCATTGAAGTAGATAGCGTTACTAATGAATCCTTTCACATCCTTAGCAACCACACTAATACCCAAATCCAAAATAATCGACTCATCTCCCAAACAAAATACTCTCTCCCATTTATTCTCCTCCAATGAACTCATCTTAAAGATCTTAAACTCCCATCTGTTTCTCATAATAAAACGTATACACCTAACTATTAACACATCTCCACTTATAGTTACTACCATATTACTCTTCCTACGATCTGGTTGAACTTCCCATCTATGGTCAGGTAGTTTAATGCAAAGACCTCCTGGTATAGTAACTTCCCTCATAGTTTCTTCAGAAAAATCGAAAATAAGTAGTTTATCATAGTTAAGAGAATAAAGCTTGTGATCTTTGTATACCAAGTCAAAAGTTTTGAAGCAACGTGACAATGATAACTTGTAATGTTTCCATGAGTTATCACCTTTCTTGTAAGAAACAAGAGTTTCATTACCATCTCTTCCTATGACTATGTAGTCTTTGGTTTTTTCGTCTATCCATAAAATTGGACAACGAAGTCTATCATATTCTGATTCAAAAGGTGGTAGATTGATTCTTTCACGAGTTAAAAGATTCAAAATATAGAGATTATATTTTTCATCTAGAAGAAAATTACCTGGTATGTCTCGGTAACCAAATCTCATCAAAAGCCAGCTTTTATAAGTAGTTAAACAATTACTACATGCAAAGTCATCTCCAAGTTGTTTAGTTTTGTAGACTTTTTCTTTGTCTTCGGGATTGAACATGAGACAATAGTTCTTGTCGTCGGGGAATAGAATCATCCAAGGAATCTGATTGTTTGGTTTAGATAGTTTTGAACCGGCATGCCAAGATGAACAAACTGATTTAGCTCGTTCAAAATCTGCGAAGCTAAGACGTTCAAAAACTAATAACATGAGATCTAGAGGAAGCTTTGACCAGCAATGAGGGTTTCTTCTTTTGGATGAGACATGGTTAGGTTTTGGAGGAGAAGATTGGACCAAAGCTAATGGTTGAGACACCATCATCGACTGGGATCTTAATGGTCAGGTCTACTTGGTTTTGGTTTTCACTCTCATAGATAAGTTATATATATATATAAAGAGATAATAAATAACCTAAAGGGAAAAAATCTTGTATATGGATATAATCTTTTCTTTCTTTACCTAATAATATATATAATGGGAAATTATAAATTGGATAGATAATATATATGAACCTAATGAATTATAGATTTGGTATATGCCTTATTAGAGATCGTAGACAGTTCAACATCCCAAATATAAAGAAGATTTTATAAGTGTGTGATTTTTTTCCTTTTTTTAAGGTTGGAGATTATTTGCACTAGTTTTTTTTCTAACCTCTATTAGGTTATAATATATGACACTTTTAAAAAATTTAATTTGAAAATTTACCACTTTTTTAGAACTTATATTTGTTTTTATGTAGAAGTGATTTAAAGACGTTCACATAACTAACATCTATATATCAGTGAAGAAAAACGATTTAATAATTTACATTAATAAATAGATGATGAACCTTTCTTGTGATATATATCTCTATTAGATTAAGATATACATGATTTAAAATCACTTTTATGTAATATTTAAATTAAAGTTATATATATATATAGGTTATCCAAATGTTTGTTAGATTTATAATTGAGTTTATATATATAGATTATAACGTTTCTATTGTTGTGCTTTTCAAATTTTAAATTTGTGGTTAATGAAAATATATATTGTTAGAAAAGATAATAATTTACATAAGTATGGTTTCAACATGAATAAATTTCTATATTACAATTTCGTTATTAATTAAAATCTACACCAAATATTTTATCTTGTAGTTTGTTTTTATGATTATCATGAGATCTAGAAAGCGAATTCAGCGATTGTCGGCTATGCTCTAGTTAAAAATATATTTTTTCTAAATAATATATATTTTCTTTTTTCTGGATATTATCTCAATTTCTAATCAAATATATATTTTATTGGTTTTAGTTTTTTTTTTAATTTAAATTATAAAGTGATCTATTTTATCATATTTTAAAACCTATATTAAAAAACAACTATTTTGTTAAAGTTTCTTTAATTTATAATAGACAATTATATATTTTATTATTTAGACAAAATATATATATAAAATAATCTTTTTATTATTATTTAAATTAAATTATAAAAAATTGAAAGTTAAAAGTTATCTATTTTATTATTTACTTTTTCTATTAACAAAATAAACTTAACATAATTTTTTACATGTATCAAAATTTAATCGATCTCAATAATAACTGATATATATAATTCTATTAAATTAAGGTTTCTTTAATAACTATTTTTGGAATTAAACATATATAATATTTCGAATTTAAATATTTTAGTTTATTTTGCTATTTCAAAATTGGTTCTTACTACAAGTGTATTTGGCTATTATTTTGACAGCCAGTGCATCGAGCCCACTGTGAACTACAAAGGACCCTTCTTTATTGTAAGATTTGTGGTGTTATCTTTTATATATATGTCCCTGGACTGGAACTGATTTACTATCTTGGTCTCTTTTCATTGGCTGTGCAGCTGGACTGAAGTGAGAAGGGCTCGTGATTCCAATTATGAGAATTGATCCCATGTCAAATTTAATATTTATTGCTTTCCTTCCGAGAGTTGATAATTAATAATAATTAAGCATCCAAAATGTAGATCAAGAGAAGAGCATTGTCACATCCTAGATAAGAATCACATTACTAATATACCAAACCAACATAGGACATATGTAATTGAATTCGACTCATTATTGTTATCGGCCATGTCACGATATATAAGTCTAAGAAAATAAAAAGTGCTTAAAAACAACTATATAAACCAATCAATCGGGCACGGACCAGTAAATTAGTTATAAGTATTAGGCCATAATGCAGTTAAAGTGGCTTTGGTCCGATCAATTAATTTATCGTTCTTTTTCTCCGACCTTCAAACATATTACAATGCCCATATTGAAGCAAAAAACTTTAAAAAAAAAACACAAATAAAAAGGAACTTGCTAATTTATATATAGATATGTTGATATGAGAACAAAGGACTTGAGTGAATGAAAAGAGTCTAGCCACTAATTAATTATAACTATATATATGTGGCTAATTTTTTTTTATTGTTGACGATTGATTATATGGAAATGCTTCATGCGGCGAAGCAGCCAAGGTTGCAGTTGTAAACAGGTTCAAGAGTCAGATCAAGATCGTTCCTCCTCATTGCCATTGGATCTTCTTCTTGATACAAACCACTGCATTATACATATCGTGCACAAAATCAACTTTGAAATATAATAGAACATTTCATTTATCTCTAACACAAACTCAATAAAATAATGTTTTGTATTAAAGTTCTAGCTAATTTCAAGATCATGTACTTCTAACCATTACTGACACATAAACTATAACTTCAGTGTAATTAAAGACCTAAGTAGCTTGCATAAAATATATAACTAAACACACTTGAGATTAAGAGTTATTAGTAAATATTAATTACCCCATATTGAGAAAAGGAGATGGCTGATGAGAGAGCATGTAAGGATGCTGGATTTGATGCTGCTGCGAAGGCGGAGGCATATTGTGGCCATGGTTCTGCTGATCCCATTGCTCTTGCTGAGCCCTAAGAATCTTTTCCCTCTCCTTTATCTGCCAATTTTCAAGTTTCACACCAATTGTTACGTATTTATTACCATATTATCATCATCAATATTCAGTCATACATATATATATATATACATGTAAGCTACTATAATTACATTATATATATAAGTACTTAACTAGTATAAAATAATAGGTTTTTTACTTCTTGAAAATTTAACCTCAGTATTTTTTTTATTAGGAATATAGTTGTCTATATTCACATATATAGATGATGACCTCAGTAGAATAAATGGGACGACGTTTCCATGTTCAAATATTTTGAACCCCAAAGACAACCTTAAAACTAAATGGACAAAGCCTAACTACATACATGTTAATGATTATATCAATAATAGACACTATTCAAGCTATTTAATAAAGTTTAAAGATTTTATATTTTCAATCTTTATTTAATGGTGCCGAAGTTAGGTACTAGAGACATGAAGAGCTCGTAAGTATAGCTTGGCTGGAAGTGTGGAGTTAGAACAGTGTAATGTAACAGTTATGCAATCAAAAATATGTTGACGAAAGAAAAAAATAATAACTCGTGTCACCTGTTTGGAAAGCATGCTGTTTTGCTCCTGTATAGCCTTCTCCTGTCATTTCCAAAACGGCACAATTGTTAGCTCCCTATATGTTTCTTACACGCAGTTTCTCTATAAGATGGGGTTTTTAAAATACCTTTCTTTGGAGCTCATTGATAGACTCGTACACAAGTTGGTTCTGCATACAGACACATCACATTAACGTACCATTACTTTGATTTTATATATACACAACATAATTTATACATTTGAAATCAACATCTAGCTAGGCATATCAACGTGAAATTTATTACTCATATATAATTTTGTATTTAACCAATAAGATAAGCTTATAAATATATTCGTTCTAGAAAATCTAGCATTAATATAGGATTAGGCTTAATTCAAATATTTTTAAATATTCAAATAATAAATCTTGTATATATATGTTTATGTTAATATGTTATATAACGATAGGTTCAACGAAGTAGGAGAAGGCAATACTTTTCTAGAACGAATATGCTTAAGAGCAGTGTCAAGCTGCTGCTCCAGATTTTGGAGCTCCTTAGAGCTCATTGCTTGCAAATCTTCCCCAAGATAATGCCTGTATTTTTTAATAGCATTCATGCATTATAACTTATACTAATTAATGCTATACCACATTCTGATTTCATATATATGTGTACCTCTGGTTTCTCTCCAAAAGCTCAATCTTAGCCTTAAGCCTGTTGTACTCCATTGACCAGTTAGTCTGCGTATCAACAAGTTTGATATATACTTAAATAGATTGATATATAATGTATGTGAATTGAAAAGAGAGATATTGATATACGTTGACGTCGGACTCAGGTGCAATAAGCTGTCTCTCAGCGTAAGAATACCTCTCATAGCGTTCAAGTATCTTCTCCATACTGTTCAATTCATAGAATTAGGGTTAGCTTCACACCATAAACCACTCATTATTATATTATTTATATGTATATATGCATCATCAAAAGGTCATCGAGTATGATATAAAATTTGCTAGCTAGGTTTTAATATATGGTTTTATGCGTTAAACCAATATTTATTAAATCAAATCCACTTCAGATCTCTAGCTAGAATTCATTCCTTTATTACAGAACACTATGTACAGTAATATATCTTACTCGAAACAACACAATATAATATAAAACTTTTAGTTCGGACAAATTACTAATATATTATTTAGAACAGAGATTTTATTAATATTTTTTTAAATGAAGAACAGCTGTTGCATGTTGAAGCTAAGTTTGACCATCGGTAAGAAGCCGATCTTAGGATTGAGTTAGTTATTTTCATGGATCCCCAGGGGTCAAAGACTCTCTACTCAGATTTGACATCCTAACTTTGTTTTTTATTTCTAAAAAAAATTAAAAAACTAAGTAGCATAATGTTTAACACTGTAGAATTTTCAATTAATAGTTTCAAACTTTCAATTAGGAAGAGTCGACTGAAACTAAACATTTTGTTTTCTAAGATTTACAAACTTTTAAAGACAAAGATCTGAGAACAGAAGAGTCATAAAGAGTTTAGGGCTGGAAAAACCCTAGCTCCAGAGGTAAAAATTCACTTATTATATAACCTCAAATTTGAAATCCTTATATACTTCCAGATATATATTTATTTTTTTCTCGCCACATATTTTTCGGTTTATCTATATATATAGTAGTAGTATTTTAATGATCAGTTTGAAAAATCACAGAAAAATACATTTAACATTCGAGTTTACTTAAGAAGTGAGTGAACTTAAACATTTGTTTTTGTACGGTGGCATCATTTAAAAGTTAGATCTGCAAAAAAACTACAAGACATGGCTTTGGCTAGGAGAGCAAAAGATTCATAATGAGTTTAGATGTAAAAAAACTCGAGCACATATTTATATATATAGTATAATCAGTGTTCTAGGGTTCACTACACTCCAGGCCCTACACTTATGATTTTTAACAAATATACTTCCAAAGTAGTAGTAATAAACATTTTCTGACATTGATCAACAGATCCAGTAAAGATATCTAACTAATTAAATTCAAAATCTAAATAAAGTCTTCGAACATTCCTAAAATATAAGAGCAGCGTTACAAATTAGGGCATATCAAGTGGTCAGGTTAAGTAGAAAGATAAAACGACAAATAAACATTTATAAAGAAAATAAATAAATTAATTAAGAATTACCAAGAATCAGTGGAGTATTCAAAGAGTTTCCCCTTATGGGAGAAGACAACAAGAGCAACTTCAGCATCACATAGAACAGAGATCTCATGAGCTTTCTTCAAAAGACCAGCTCTTCTTTTAGAGAATGTCACTTGTCTATTGATCTTGTTCTCTATTCTCTTCAATTGAACCCTACCTCTTCCCATATTGATCCTATTTTAAGAAACTTCTTTCTCTAAAAGAACCAAACAAAACAAGACCCCAAGAAGAAACTACAAGAGAGAGATAAAGAAGAGTTCAGGCTTTGGTATGATCCAATTAGGAAAGTTTTTCTTTCTTTACTTTATAACAAGACTGTGTTTGAGTCTTGGGATCTTTATTTATGGAGAGATTTGGGTAAGAGTGGTTTTAGGGAAAGACTAAAGGTGGTTTCTCTTGTTTACAAAAACCAGAGTGGTTTATTTGCTGTCGATTTCTCATTGGTCTATTTGTACTTGTTGTTGGGTCCATGATTAATATTCGGACAAGAAAATATATAAAATAAAATATGATTATTAACGTCTCGTGAAGAGAACTGGGTCAGAGTGAGAAGTAACATTAAACAGACCACTGGTCCTTCCCCAAGTGTCACCTTCGCTTTGCATTGACGGCGGAGATTTCCCTGTAGATCTATGAAATAAAATCTTGACCAACAAAAAATATCAACTTATTTATTTATTTATTTATTTATTATATTTAATGTAATAGACCTTTTTTGGCGATAGATGTTTTTGGTAGAGCTAAGAACCATTTGACAATTGTGTAATGTATTGCGTCCACGATTTATACACAGGATTTAAGCAAAGAGAGGACGAAGAAGAATCATCATTACAAAATATTCAAAGTAAAGAGTACTTTGTAAAGCTTTGTCCAATGTGAACGCTTGGTATATATATATATAGTTCTAATTAATTAAGTTGTTGATCATATGAACTAAATCAGTATGTTCCTTTGTTATTCTAAAACTATCGTAGTTATATAACCAAATATAAACATGTACGTTTTAAGATTTGAAATGAACATGAGTTCTAAGTTATAACATATATATATAACTCTTCTGAAGATAGTATATATACTATATTTATGTATGATATGTACATGGAGATCGATCATGAGCAAAAGTAGTAAGCAATAAAAGGAAAAATAGACAAACAACAAATTCGGCAAAACTAAAAGAATCTAAGCTCGTGGCCTTGAAGACAAAATCTCAATAATATCGATTATCTTCTCCTTTGTTAAATCTCTACCCTTCTTTTTCTACTCTCTTTCAGTTTATTATTCGACCTAAAGTGTATACAATATATATATATATCTCCACTAAACTATATATTAGATTCCATATAGTCAAAATAATTAGTTCTTATTATTACAAGGAGGTGTCTCTACTTACATTAGTTCTAAGTAAAAGTTCAATCTATTATTGCTTGTTGTGAAACATTATATAGAGTTAATAAATATGTGTACTAGACACGCGTAAGATGCGGTAAACTAGTGACTTGGTAACTCATATTCTCACGAGGAAATGAACGAAGAGCAAAGGTGTCTTAGTTAGGTCTCTATCAAAGAGCAAGTTGGGTCCAATCCAGCCACATCAAACGTCCAATTAATGTATATATCATTAGCTTTTAGGCCCACCATTATATATATACACATTTACGTTACATGTATGTATATGTATATTTTAAATCTTGTAAAATGAACATAAATGAGTAGTTTAGTTACCTAAAAAAAATCTAGTGTGATCGATGTTAATATTATGTTGTTAAAACTAATTTATAGTGGAATTTGTATAGTTATGTTTTTTAAAGGTTATTAACCTTGTGAAATCTTTGTAAGTTTTTTTTTCTTAGTAGACATAGATTTGGTGTTTTTTTTATATAAAAGAGGGAAAAATAAAACACGTAACCGAAGTACATATGAACAATGAATAAACAGTTGCACAAAAAGAAAATGAACAATGAATACGATGTATACGTAGCAGCTAGCATCATGTTGACGCTATCTTCTAACTACCACGTTCAATATAAATTTTTATGTTCTTATCTCTTTCTCTCTGTGTATATATATATATATATATATAAATATCCTGAGATCTTAAAATGAAGGAAACGTCTAGATAGGTAAACAAAAAAATATTAAGAAATTTTCAGTTATTTAAATTTCTGAGTGGCCTTAATCCCAAAAATAATTACTAAATATGTTCTTGTTGATATCTAGGTCCGTGAGCTTTGTTTGGGTCGAGGCTTTAGATAGATCTCAAACTGGGTGTGGAAAAGCCCATTAAAATCACATGATCCAAGCCATGATCTAACGAGGTTTTAGTAGATAAGTAGACAACATTAACAAAGGCCTATTAGCTCAGTTGGTTAGAGCGTCGTGCTAATAACGCGAAGGTCACAGGTTCGATCCCTGTATAGGCCATTTTTTGTCTTTTTTCAGTTTTCAACAACTCACTCATGATTTCATTCGTTTAGTCAATATACTGAATTTTTATATAAATGTCGATCACCTAAAGAGTTTTGCTAAAATAGATTTTAAAACACACATGTGAAGTGTTTGATAAATTTAATGCTATTGTAGTAATAATATTTATATTAAACAAAGAATAAAAAGCTAAAATTCAAAATCGATATGAGAAGAAACAAGAAACATGTGGAAAGAACAAAGCAGTGCCGTGTCCAGTCGCATAAATGGATATTTATGTTTGCAGCAAAACAGAAGAAGCAAACAAAATCTGGCAACAAGTTCAAAACAACTCTTTCCATATTTTTTATCGAAACCACTCAATATTTTTTTGCCCTTAATTTCTTGATGAGTGGTTACATAGATAACAATTTAATTTATATCATACAATGTTATTTTCGTTATACATTATTTGAAAAATTGAGAAAGCTATTGTATTATGTCATTTAACCAGAAAAAAATGAAAAATGCATTATGAAAAGCTTTCAAGGCCTACCACACTGTGTTGTGATGTTGTCTGTAGGGCACTGTTGTATTCGTAGAGATGCCATTTGTGGGGCCCAATAATATAGAGCCCATTATAACCGAATATGATAAACTTATTGGGCTAAATGGGCCCAATGTCGTGTTCTCCATGTTTAGTTTTTCTTTCTAGGCACATCGACAGACTACTGTGCCGTATTTACTTAATTGTTTTTTGTCTTCGATAAATATTTAGTGAATTGTTTTGCAATTGAAAAAAATCATATTTAGGACGAATATGAAAAAACACACATGTGAAGTGTTTGATAAAAAGAGATGTGATTGGTGAGACAAGTATAGCCATAAGAAGCAACTTTAAGAATGCGGCTCACAACAAAAGAAAATTATAAAACCCTAATAAAAAAACAAAAGCTACCTTACAGTTTTGTTTCCTTCACAATCATTATTTACCTAAATTGGAATCCGAAATTAAAGGAGTTTAAGAAGATATAAAATGCATATTAGGGATTGGTTAGGTATGATGGAGATGTAGCTATCAGTTTTCGAACACGGGGGCTCAAGTGTTCTTAACACATCCTTGTCAACTTTGTAAGCCCCATGACAAAAACCCTTTTGTAGTTATGTCCTTGTAAGTTGTACAACCAAACCATGTCGCGTGTCATCTCCCTCGAAACTCTTGTCAACCACTACTTACTATTCATGTCTTGTCTATGTTCTGCCTTTGTAATCATTTAATATATACAACGTGACGTTGTTGGCTTTTCTTCTTTACATATCTCGTTAGTTTTGATTTTTATTTTATTTTGGTAATTATTACTTCTGAAATGAAAATATCTAGATTTTTAAGATATAATCTAGCTGTTCATGAACTAAAACTTATCTTCGTTTTCCATGATTTTGTTGTTGTCTTCTTTTATGAATGTAAGTTGTAACATCCAGCCAAGTTAGAGTGCATTCTAGATTAGACCAAAATTGATGAGCTCTAGAAAAATAATATTTTCTTACACTATTTGTATATAGAAAAAGACCGATGTATATATAGTTCAAATCCTTGATTAAATATTTAAATTTTGTGTATTCCAATATATATAATTCAAGTGAAAAAAATTCTATGGATAATTTTTATTAATCATTCGAATTTATAGAATATTTTCATATATACTTCCTCTGAGTATAATTTTAGGATTGACCTTTTGTTTTAAATTAAATGTTGATTCAATTTTTTAATCCATTGACTTTAAAAACTTACATAAATAAGAAGAAAATAAAATAAATTATTTTTAATTTAGGTAAAATTGATAAAAACTACACTTTAACTCAGTAAAATAAAAATAAATAAAGTTGGAATCCAAGGCAACAAAAGACAATAGGTGCACATTATCATAAATAGAATCAATTAATTTCCTACACCTTATCATAAAGCTCATAAAATCAAATGAGCCCACCTCCTTCAATTGAGCTCTTCACTCACACATTTCATTGGCCACACAAACTCTCTCCAAATTTTTAAAACTTATTACAGCATTTTAACCTTATCCATAAATCCCATAAAACTATCGTAATCCACTAATATCCACGTATGAGTATCGCATGATACGTTCGTATTCAGTCACATACTACTATGACTTTATTTAATGATGATGGAGTTGCATATCACATCAATTGTTATATAAACTTAAACACCTTATATATTCATTATATCATTCTCTAGCAACTTGTTCCTCTCTCTTTTCCATATATCAAAACATAGAAAGAGACTTCTTAGTCTTGATCATTCAAGTATATCTTGTTTTTAAACCCTAGAATAATGTCTATTAAAGGGATCTCATCAGCAGAACCAGATAAGCTCTCCAAGAGAATATCTGAAGAGCTTGATGTGTTTGAGGCCGCCGTGTACTTTTCCGGCTACAGCCAAGCTTCCTTTGGGGACCATAGATATACACAAAAGTATGGTTATAACGCGGCGAGAGAGGATAGTCGTAAGAGATGGGGAATATTAGGAGGAGGAAGAAGAAGAATCAGCTTGGATTTGCCGATTAAATGTTCGGAGCAGGTGCACCATCATAACCAAGATTATCATGAGAAAGATGAAGTAACAACAATCAAGGAAAGAGTTGGTAACGTGAGACACAAGCAACCAAGTTCACCAGGTGGGAAAATCGCTAGCTTCTTGAACTCTCTGTTCCATCAAGCTGGTTCGAAGAAGAACAAGTCAAAGTTAAAGTCAAAGCCAGCTGATCCAGAAGTTGAAGAGGAGATCTCCGGAGGAGGATGGATGAGGAGGAGAAGAAGAAGTAGTATCAGCCATTTCTTAACCACAAGCAAACCTAATTCAACAACAACCACCACCACTACTACATCATCATCATCAAAATCTCTGATTTCATCATCAACCTGGGGTTTCAGAACTCCTCCTCCTTATTTGAACACTCCTTCCAAGAACTACAAGCAGTTCTTGAATTACACTTCTACCACAAAACAAGTAGGTGAAGAGGAAAAGAAGACCAACAAAGAGTTTTCTTGGCTGGATGAGAAACTCAAGGTGATGGAGAGCCTCTCGGAGAATAAGAGGGTTTGGGCTGACGATGAAGATGTTGATCAGAGAATAAAGAGAGATGAAGAGGATGATGGAATGGAGAGTGATTCAAGTTCTGATCTCTTCGAGTTGCAAAACTATGAGTTGTCTCGTGGAGGCTTACCAGTCTATGAGACTACCAATGTAGCTAACATCAATAACACTCATATATAATCCAACCAAAGCCTCTGTCTCTGACTGTCATCAGATCTTGGTAATAACATGAACTTATAAAACAAACTGTTTTTTTAGATTTGTTCTTGTCTCATTGTTCTTCACTTCTATAGTTCTTTTTCGATTTCCAGGATTTGATTGTGGAAGCTTTAGTGAATAGTTTTCTTGGTATGAGATTTGAGAATAGATTTGATAAATACCTAGTTTCTTGTTTATCACATGGATTTTTATTTCTTCTTTTACGTATGTATTTTCCTTGTAAAATAACATTGTTAATATTTTAATTATAAGAGTTTGTAACTTACATATTATTGAGCTACATTCAACGACCAAAAAATAGTCTAAGCTATGTTACGGACCATATAAAAAATAATGTCATTAAGGTAAAGCAAACATAATCAGATTAAGAGTGAGAACAAGAAATATTATATGGGACCAATAAATAAATATTATATTCCTCCTTTTTATATGTCAAATTTTATCTTTACATTTGTTGTTTAGTTATGCGTCAATTGTATATTGTCGGTTATGAGTAGTGCTGGGCATTCGGTTTATTCGGTTTAAACGGTTCGGTTTTTTGGTTTGTTCAGTTTTCAAAAATCAGTTCTGAAGTAATACCAAAAAATATATCGGTTTGTTCGGTTCGGTTTTCGCTTTATTCGGTTCGGTTTTGGGTAAAAAAAATATTTCCGAATTCAATCCGATTAACCCGAATAAACCGAATAAATCTGAAAATTCACCCTTCGGTTCGGTTTATTCAGTTTATTCGTTTTAATTTAC